>CM043016.1:92765706-92910080 GCA_023690525.1 Holotrichia oblita | reverse complement strand
AATATCTCCTTCTAGCAGTGCTTGCACCTATGTAAAATGAAAAGGATATAAATTTTCTTTGTGTAAGATATTTCCTACGGAAGATTTTGAAATTGTGGGGTACATAGTCTCAGAACGCCAATTTCTGGATTTTCCTCAACTTCCATTAAAATAACATCTTCATGTTCTGCTGTTACACCATTATGTCTCCCTGTTTCATTTTTTTTGGGACTACTGAACCTGTTTCTTTTAATCGTTGATGAAGAGCTGTAAATGTTGAGTGAGTGGGATGGGATGCTGACGATTGGGAAATTTTTCAGCGTATCTACGTTGCGCTACTCGAACGTTACACCTCATTTCGCCATAAACTAACTGCATATCGGCGTATTCTTCATTAGTAAAAACCATTTTTTTTAAATTGAAATCGTTGTGTTTGAAAAAGTAGTAAGTAAAAAGTAAAAAATTAAAAGATAAACTTCGCAAACTGACAACAATTTGACAATTAAAAACGCACGTTTTATTTCTGTTGGCAGTTCAGAGCTAAAATTGCAGCTAAAATTTTGTTTCAAATTGATTTTTTGCTTCTTTTCCCAAACTTTTTTTACGGATTGTGTGCTGCATTTATTGAAACAAAGATGATTTATTAAATTACTTTTCATCCATGCCTTAATAGGCCTAGCCAACTTCGTCGCTAAAAATAAGTAGGTACATAATAAATTAAATTTTAATGACGAAAAAACGAAAAATTTTCCAATAGATTTTTCTAGAAAACGGTGTATCCTACCGACTTAAAAGTACCTTTTAGTACTAACGTGCCATCGAAAAAAAACAAACATAATTAGGGTAGGTTATGTAAATGTTTTTGATCGTTGCTTTAGCCACTATTACATAATGACATTTATTACTACTTGACATTTTATTGTAACTTTAGTTTATAACCTTTACCAACTCAATTAAATGTGAAAGCCAAATGTCATTATAGTAGTATTCAATGTGTCAAATTCCACATATTTCTACTCTAATTGTGATTTTAGTGTAATCCTCAAATGCACGAATTTAATAATCTAGTGTCACAAATGCTTAAAAGTTCAAGCAAAAAAGTTGCGTTAAAATAACCGTTAACCTACGCAAAAAGGGATTTCTATACTGGTACTAGAAATTCGCAATTGATGGAATCGATTAATCTCTGGAGGATAAATAAGTATACCAGTTTTTGTTTTTCTAAATAGACGCGTTCTGGAGATATTAAAAAAACTAATTACAAGGCGCCACCTTCAAAGACCTCTAGCTCCCTTAGGAAGCATTTTGGGACTAGGGTGAATTGGGTTAAATTGTCTTAAAATTATCAGAGGAATCTCCGGTCTTCGTTTGTCAGGAGAGTTTCTGGACACCCTGTATATATTACGAAATACGTACTTTATTCGTGCTAAGGAACGGTGAAAATTTTAGTATAGTTCGATAAACTAATCATTCTGTTTCTTTTCTTACTTTAACAAGAAATTGTTCTATAATTACATACTGGAACCTACGAATCATTATCGGTAGTCAATCGTTCTTACTGCTACCACTATAGGTATGTATGTATAGTCTTTCGGTGGACTTTTCCGAGTGAATACGGAAACAAATTTTCTAATAATTTTAATATACTATTTAATTCTAAACGAACACAAAATTGAGGACGGTGTGTGCCCGTATATTGTTATATGTATTAACGAAAGAAACTACAATAGCTCCCAAGCTGTACTGCTTGTCGGATTAGTACTATGCACTAGCACTTGCGTGCATTTTTGAAGCTATTTATTAAAATGTAATGATTAAATTTGCTTTAATTGTTTTTGTGAAATTGTATACGCTAAGTAATTTGTTTTATACAATCTGGATTTTCTGTGATCCATCAATACTTGTCAAAATTTATTGAGTGTCTGAGCACTCGCGGTACGATCTTGTTACTACTACATAAAATATGTCAGTTGATATATAAAGTGATGATTGCGTGGCTTCGCCTTGTTCTGTCGTCGAATCCAACAACATTGTCTTAAAAGATATAGCAATTATTGAAACATTACTAGAATTGTAGGATGTAACGGAATTAGTTCCTGGAAATTATTTCTTCAATGGTTCAGTAGTTCCATATATCATTTCCTACCTTATAAAAACTGTCGTCGGTAATCTCTACATAAACGTTCATCAGAATGTTTTTAAAATCGATTCTCTCTCAATCAACGTTTGAAATCTCGCCGTATCTCAATTGGAACATGGAGAAGGTTTCCATTCGGGTAGTTACTTCCGGTGTAGTCTTCCATGACCCGGTCGGCGATATCTTACACAACTACCTTCGAAGCCAATGTAATATAGGACTAGGGTATCGTCTTCCCGCAATCTGGTTTTCTGAACATGGTTGTATTTCCGATGTTCACTACACTGACAAACAAAGGCACCCAAGTGGTCACCTCCGATTTTGATAAAATTTGGTAGGGACACAGAATACCGAAATATATATTTTTAAGGTACCCCAAAAATACATTTTTCGCAATATTTCGGAAACGAGAAGAGATCGAGTTCAGGTAAAGACGAGATTGTTCCTTGTTAGCAACCCTACATTTTAGGTCGAAAAAGAACAGTGGCGCACGCGCAGGGTCTTTAAAATGTGATTTTTCGAACTCCTCCGCCCTTGTATATTATGATTTTTTTTCATTTTATCTGTAAACTACATGAAAACATAAAAGTTACGTGTATTTGGAATTTTTCTAAATGTCCGTTTTAGGGAAGATGACATTTTTATATACGCCTACCGTAGACTATTTCTCTTTACATTTTTAGAATAAAATTTATTGCCGCATTGTATAGCTAGAAATTGTTTGTTATTTTAGAATAAAAAAGTAATATGATACCGTATGCCGTAAAATATCGATTTATTTTTTACCGTTTTATATAGGTATGTCTTGATGACGTCTGTGGCAGAAGAATAAACTTTTTGGCAATATATGTACGCATGTGATTTAAATGTACATTTTTCTATGTAAGTATGTATATAAAAGTGTGATTGTCTTGCTAGTTGCACAATGTGTTATCATAAAGTGTCTTGTATAGTTACTTACGATTACAGTTAGTTACTTATTGTTAAAGATAATTGTGACGTATCTAGAATGGTATATTTTGCGTTAAATATACTGAACGTTTTGATAATATTAACAAGTTTAATAAATAACCATTACCAAGGTACACCAGCATCTACAAAAAATGTAAATTGTAACAAATTACTTTTTGCTTGCTTATGTTTGTTGGCAGTACAAATACATTACATATACATTTCTGGATGATATTAATTGTTACTGACAATGAGACAGAACAAGACACTTTATGATAATACACTGTAGAAACTGTGCCAAATAAACAAATGTATTTATTATTACTTATAGATTGTTATATACAGATAGACTGAAGTTATAGTGAATATAGAAGTACCGTACTACACACACTAGCGCATGCATATCTACATATACGTGTGATTTAGAATGGTAGGTGAGGTCAGCTTGCAATAAGTGGGGATAGATTCGTTGTTGCTTCCCGTTCAGTTTAGTACGCAAAGATTGATATTGGTATGTATGTATGCATTAACATTGAACTGAAACAAAACTCTTATTCCCCGCGTGCACAATCTGTATTTTTTCTGGGACAGTTAAAGGCATTTTATTTTAGTTATCAGAGTTTGTCCAGACACAATACCACACGCTATAAGCAGCGAGTGCTGAATGCTCCTTTCCTCTTGCCTATCGCATAGTACGAGTGATACCCCACTACATTGCCGATAGCTCCTCCCCTCTATCACATACACACGTACATACGTACATGTTTATGTGTGTGTATTTCAAGTTTAATATCTACTTTTATTTGCGCCAATCAGTATACTAAACTAAACAATTTCTAGCTTAAATACAATGCGGCAATAAATGTTATTCTAAAAATCTAAAGAGAAATAGTCTACGGTAGGCGTATATAAAAATGATGACATCTTCTCTAAAACGGACATTTAGAAACAATCCAAAACCACGTAACTTTTATGTTTTCATGTAGTTTACAGATAAAAAAGAAAAAATAAACTCATAATATACAAGGGCGGAGGGAACCCCTAAAGACCTTGCGCGTGCGCCACTGTTCTTTGTCGACCTAAAATGTAGGGTTACTAACAAGGAACAATCTCGTCTTTACCCGAACTCGATATCTCTTCTCGTTTCCGAAATATTGCGAAAAATGTATTTTTGGGGATACCTTTGAGCCCTCATTACCCCCTAAAACCAAAAACGGGACGCTAAAAAAAAATACGGGTCATTCGGTATTCTGTGTCCCCACCAAATTTTATCAAAATCGAAGGTGATTACTTGGGTGCCTTTGCTTGTGAGTCCTAGTCTGACTTGTGCATTGGTATATTACATACCCCACTATACAGTTTTGGGGTTGAAGTTCCGAGATTCATCCCCAGTGTGTAGAGCTCGCACCCACTGAAAAACCTCACACCTCACTTTGTAAGGTGTAGAATCTATCTCGAAACCGCACATTACTTTAGGATGGCACTTCGTAGTTAGTTTACTTGGGTCTCTTCTTCTTCTTCTTTCTTCTCAACGAATAGGGCGATCTTCTACCAGAGAAAATTTCCAGAAAGTATCGTTTGTGCGACGTTGTCCGGCGTTAAAGATCCTACTTCTTCTTGTAGCACTCCTCTGTAATAATTACTCTTGCCAGCTCTGTCACGTGAGTGCTTCAGCGTCTGCCCTTGCTTGTCATGCACCAACATCTCGTCGAGTCTTGTAGATTCTCTTCCTTTCTTAGGCCAGTGGGTCTATCGGAGTTACTCCTGCAATCACGAGCACCGTCGGTTCGGAAACCATGCGATATGCGCTATATAAGACGTTAGCCCAGATTTCGGTTCCATACAACACTATGGAATGGGTGACTGGCATTACAAGCCGGGGTTTACTTGATCCTCCTACGTTAGCCATTAGTCGGCTTAGTGTCGTCATTACCTTAGCGGCCTTGTAGCGCGATAACTGGATCTGTTCCCAGAAACTCACTAGTATTTTTAATTCCCATTATAAATTATGAATGAACTTCTGATATTATAAATTATGCTACAAAATGTTATATTTATCAGAAACCATCTTATATAGTTGTTTGGGTATACCTTTCCATTTTACTTAGCAACACGTGTATGTTATTAACGTTTCATTATTTCGCGGGACCCGACGTCGCAGACAAGTTTTCAAGTTATTTTAATAAAGCGTTATTAAAACTGTCCCAACAGACAGTTCTGAAACTTTTATTTTTTGAAGACAGATGCAATATAAAAATTCCAACGAAAAACGCCACATCGCATATTTTATACAGATAATCTTGAAAGTGTTGAGTAAAATAATTTCAAAAAGAAAGCTGTAGCAAAAACTTTATACATATTTTCGTAGATAGACAATTAGAGAGGATGTTTACGATGTAATAAATAACAAAAGTTTCTTTATGTCTACGTCTACAAACATTTAGTTCATTTTGCACCCACTGTAGTTCATTCAAATATTCATCATACTTTATAACGAAATACATGGATATAAAAAATTATTTGGCATTACATTAATAATTGGTTTTCTCTAAAGAAGTGTAAAGATTAATAGCAGTGGCACTATTTTTCTGAGAAACCATTTATATGGACACGTAACCAATCCTTAACGTATTACTTGCGGCAGCATAAGAGTTTGAAATAGATATATAATGTGTTTAATCCGAAACCTTGCTGGTAACAATAAATACCAAAACATGAAGAAAAAAAATAAAAGATTAATTAAACTTACCGCTGAGCTATTAGGTCCAATCCACGCATCAATATATAGGGAAAGGATGGGGAAAAAAGGAACGCTTGCTTACGATTTCACCTAACTAACTTAAAAATTAACCCGAAAATATAATGTAAATTCTGTACTACGGTTGGTTGCCGTCTTAACTCAACTTGACTCTTTTAACTCTACCGATAGAATGCCATGCGCCTTTCTTGACCCGCAAAAGAAATAAAAAAATAAAATACAACGCAAATAAATGTTAGCGCAAACATACCCCACGTCCTGAAAACCTGTTTTCAGTTCTCATCAAAAATAAAACACTCAATTCAAACCCGAATACCGAAAAAATTAATAAATAAACAAATAGACTACTGCGTCGGCAGAGGACACAATTTTACTATGGGACTTGTCAGTATACCTTTCTGTGTTTTAATGGTTGCTATTTGAACCGTTCCATCATGTCCAGGGTGAATATCTGTAATAATAGCCAAAGGCCAATGAAGAGGAGGGGCGTTATCAGTCTTAACAACCACCACTGTTCCTATTTTCAAATCGGGCGAAAGTGTGTCCCATTTTTTTCCTGGCTTGCAGCGTTGACAAATATTTTAAGTGCCAACGTTTCCAAAAATCGTGTATCATTTTATTAATTAATTGGAATCGAGTTAATCGATTTACTGGAACAGACTCATCATAATTCGCTGGAAAAATTCTTAACGGGGATAACGTGAGAAAGTGTGCCGGAGTCAACGCAGAGGGAGCAGATGGGTCGTCAGTTAAACGACATAGTGGCCGAGAATTTAATAAACATTCTATTTGTATTAATAAAGTTGCGAATTCTTCATAGCTCAATAATTGATCCCCTAATACTCGATAAATGTGTCTCTTGGTTGACTTGATGTTACTCTCCCATAGACCTCCCATATGCGGAGCCGAAGCCGCATGGAATCGCCATTTGATTCCCTGTGCTGCTAATTCAGAATTCAACACGTCATTATGTTCTTTCGAATTTAAAAGAACTTTCAAATTATTCAGTAGAGCTTTAGTCCCAACAAAATTTGTACCACGATCCGAGTACATGGTACTACAAGGTCCCCGACGTGATAAAAACCGTTTAAATGCTTGGAGAAAATGATCTATTGACAAGGAACTCACTAATTCCAAGTGAATTGCCTTTACACTCATGCATACAAATAGGCATACGTATGCCTTGAAAACTTGGGCTCCACGCCTTTTACCTAAAGTAATATTAAACGGTCCAAAATAATCCACTCCAGTATGAGTGAAAGGTTTTGACTGCTGCACTCTACATTTCGGTAAGTCAGCCATTAAAGGACTAGTGGCTTTAGGCTGAGGTCTGAAGCAACGATTACATACATAAACCCTACTTCTGATAATTCTACGTGCTGATAAAATCCAATATTTCTGTCGAATAATGGCATCTAATAAATAAGCCCCCGTATGCAAATATTTTTGATGATAGTAATCTATCATTCTTGTAACAAATGGGTCCTTACCGGGAAGCAATATAGACTGCTTTCGATCGGACTCGATGTCAGCATGAGACAGTCTACCCCCACCCTGAGCAATCCATCTTGGATAAATGGGCGTAATTTACGCAACTTACTGGAGCATTCATTTCCCGATCTTAGTAGATGTATGTCCGTATGAAAATGTTTCAATTGAACGAGTTTGATCAGGCAAAGCTCGGCTTGAAATAAATCTGACGCAAAAATATTCTCGCGTACAGGTAACATTCGTAAAAATCGCAAAACACAAACCGTTGTACGTAATATTGATAACCAAGAGAACTTTCTAACGATCAGCTCACATAGAGGATGATCTTCTATAATATTCCTAACTACTAAAGTAATTTCTGAAACAATAGGTTGATCATTACCAGTTACCAAATTTACTGGCCAATCTTCCACATTTTCTGAAACCCAATGTGGACCGTGCATCCATGTTGGGTGATTAACTAATTGTGTTGGTGTTGTACCTCGCGATAATATATCCGCTGGATTTGTATCGCTGTCAATATGCCGCCACTTTGCTTCCGGTAAATTATTTGTAATCTGCGTAATTCGATTAAGTATAAAAACATCCTTTAAACTCGACGAACGTAGCCACTGTATAACCGTACTTGAATCAGTAAACGCAAAAATGTCCGAAATTAAAATCCGGTCCTTATAAATATCCCTAACATATTTCAATTACAATTCAAGCCTTGGAATAGTGACATGTTTCATGGGAGCTACCTTAGATTTTGCGCATACTAATTTTACTGCCACATCATTATTTTCATTCCGACTACGTAAGTACACTACTGCGCCGTAACCGTTATTACTAGCATCGGAAAACCCCAACAATATAACCGGATCACATTCATTGTCTACAATATGACGTGGTATCTCTATATTATTTAAATCTAACCACTCCGTTCTTATTCTAGACCATAACCGTAAAATGTCTTCCGGAGGAGCTTGATCCCAATCAATATTAAGAATCCACAACTGTTTAAGCAAACACTTCAAATACATAATAAATGGAGCTATGAGACCTATCGGATCATAGCATTTTGCAACAGTGGATAAAATAGAACGTTTTGTACAAGATTCCCCCGGTTGTTGCAAACTAAAACAAAAAACGTCGGATCCAGAATCCCACTGAAGCCCCAAAATCTTCGTTTCTAATTTGAAAGTCACTGGTTTTAGTAATTGCTTCGCACTTGGTATCGTTTCTAACAATTCTTTAGCATTAGTTGACCATTTCGTCAATTCGAATTGACCCGCAGCAAACAATTCTGTCGCTTCTTTGTATAGTTGAGTAACATCACCTATACTTGGTAGACTCGATACTAAATCATCCATATTAGATCTCTCGATATTATCTTGGCCGCTAATTTAAAATGAGTTTGTTCCTCCTTCACTAATTGTTGAATAGTTCGTAACGCCAAGTACGGAGAAGACTTTACACCAAAAGCGACAGTTTTTAATTCATACGTAGTTATTTCCTCGTCTGAGTTAAACCGCCAAAGTAACCGTTGAAACCTATAATGATCTGCAATAATATTAATCTGTTTATACATTTGCCGAATATCCGCCATTACCGCAAATTTGAATAACCGAAAGTTGATCAAAAGCGTAAAAATATCCGTTTGTAATTTAGGTCCCGTATAAAGTAAATCATTTAAAAAATACCCGCTAACAGAAGCAGCACTAGCATCAAACACTACACGAATTGGCGTACTTGTACTGTCCGGTTTAAACACCGCATGATGTGGAAGGTAATACGAAAGACATTGCAAATTAGATGGTAAAACACGTTGCATGTGTCCTTGATCAATAAAATCCTGCATAATTTTATTATATTCTACACGCAACTCGGAATTTCGTGAAAGACGACTTTCGAGAGAACGCAACCGTGATTGCGCCAGCAGTTTCGAATCCCCAAATTATCTACTGATAATTTAAATGGCAATGCGACCGCGAAGCGTCCTGTACAATCTCTATGACAATGTTTAGCGTAATCCTTCTCGCATTCTATATCTTCAACAGTTCGCTCATCACATTTTGGAATCTCCTCTAATTCCCAAAATTGACTAACCATGTTCTCTAAATATGAATGGTTCCCTACTGATAGAAATGCATGTGGTTTTGCTATATTAGCATTTGTAGGTGCAGTTCCCATTATAGTATAACCAAACACTGTTTGTATGGCTATTGGTGCATCTGCCGATCCCATTACACGACCCGAGCCCAGCAAAATTGGAAACAGATCAGCTCCTATGATCCCATCTATGTGGCCTGGTTTAAAGAATGTTTCGTCTGCCAATGGAAGTGTTTTCAAAGATGATAATTTGCTTAAACTAACTGAAACCTTGGGTAACTTTTCCGATATTTTATCAACTAATAATGCGCGAATCTCAAATTGTGCAGACACATCGTGCCGAGATGCAATAATCATAGATGTAACTCCCTTTATAGGATACGAATTACTTCCTAAACCTTGTATCGAAGAATAAAATTTTGATATGTTAAGACCCAAACGTTTGTAACAATTCATCGTAAGTAAATGAGCTTGACTACCGCTATCTAACAAAAACCTAGCTGTTTTATTACCTACACTGTTAACCACGTTTACAATTACCGTTGATAATAAGACCGTACTATTACATTTAATATCATTCGTCATTGTCGAACAGACACTATCATTATTAATCGTACTATCAGTGACAGGTTTTATATCTTCATCCTTTTTACAATTAACAACTGGTTGAGATTCACTAGAACTAGGTCTTCCCTGATGTAATAAATAATGGTGCCGCTTGCCGCATTGTGTACAATTCCGCTTAACATTACACGTTGCAACCCTATGATTAGGCGATAAACAATTATAACACAAATCACCATTTTTAACTGTATCATACCGTTTCGATGGACTTAATTTCTGGAATTTCTCACAGTTTTCCATATAATGCCAAGTTTGCTTACAAAACACACACGTATTTCGTTTTAACTGATTCGTACTAGAATTTTTATTTTGTTGATTGACTAAAAACGTTTTAGGTGCCCGTTGTTTATCTCCCGTTCCTGAAGATTTAACCGACGACGCTTTCCGATTATTAGATAATATATTTGATTGCTCCTTAACAAATTTTACAATGTCACTGTAACTGGGAATCGTCGAACTCCGTCTAGATAATTCAAACAAACGAACTGTCTCCGAATCTAATTGATTTAATGCCAAATACATTAATATAAAATCCGCTAGATCATCTACACCGACCTTTTGTAAAGCTTGAACCGCCGTATCAAATCTTTCCAGAAACAGATCCAAATTCTTACACGACTTAATCGTTAATGATTTGAATTCAATTATTTGCTCCAAGTAGCTACTTGCTAATGCCCGTTTATCTTGATATCTATCTACTAAATTCTGCCAAATAATATTATAGTTTTCACCAGTAGGTGGAATTCCCGAACACAAAGACAGTGCTGAACCCTTTAATTTCCCAATTAAATATTAAATCTTATCTACATCAGTCAATGATTTGTTTTCGTGAATCAAATTGTTGAAAATCGAATGAAATGTACCCCATTCCCGAATGTTACCTGAGAACTCCGGTAGTTCTATTTTGGGTAATTTAGGGAGTGGTACATTATTCGAAGTTATGTTTTGTTCAGGATTAGGTTTTGAAATTTTTTTCTTTCTCCGCAATGTCATCCGCCGCTGCGCGAATGTAGCAACACATTTCATCTATTGTCCGTACAATAGCAAAATCCGGTACATAATCCATCTTAATCTCATAATTAACATCCACTATTTCATCAATCGCTTTAAGCAAATCTACCCGAGTAGATTCCATTGACCGATATAAAATTTTAAATCTATTGATATTAGTAGGATCGCTAAGGTTTTTAGACAAATCTAATAATGTTTGTAAAATTGTGTACAGAGATTCTTTTTTTGCAGTAAGGGTCCCAAAGCGTCTCTCTGCCATGGTAGCCATTCTATATTAATAATAATGTTCATATAATTTATAAATGAAATAAATAACCGCTCCGTAACTATAATCGATTTTTGGCGAGCGAACTGTTTATAAGCACGATTGCTCGTATGTTCGCTCGTGACGTCATACACATGAGAGAAGGCCAAAACGCAGTGTTCGGCGTGTTTGGTATGATATGGCATTTGTTGTGTAAACATCACCCATTCTAACCTAAATTTTACTTTGGTCTTAATAGGTATCCAATGTGTTGTTCGTTTATTTGGCTAACTAATTCTTACAATGAATGCATATACTACGACATATACCAACGTTTTAAACTACTTTTTTAATTATGCATTTTTAAGTTATTATGTTTTGTGGAATAATTCAAGAAACATATAAGACGACACAAAATGATATACATATGTTAGACAAGAAAGAAATGATTCGTTTCACATTTTAAATTTATATGATCTACTGTGTATTTTGTGTCCATACCTTCCATTTAATATTAAATAAAAAGTAAATACAAAAGGATAAAGTACTGGAGTAGGTTATAAATAATGGCGGTAATGAAACGTAAACAAACCATAAACACCAAACATATCGCCGAGCGGTTTGCTTATTTGACCAACCAGTTTGCTTCTATGACGTCATAAATGAGTGAACAGTTCGAAGTTTGAGACCGCCAAAATATAACCGGTCGTTGCTTTACCAAACAGTTCGCTCGCCAAAAATCGATTTATATATTCCTGACAGAACTGTAAACAAGTTTTTCTAATCGTCTAACAAAAAACCCTGGATATCAAACTTAAAGCAAAAACCGCATGTAAGACGACAACCACATGTGACATGTACGAATCCGATAGAAATTAACCATAAGCGGCCGAAATAAAATCCGTTAACGTAATTATTTGTGAAGTATAATTCTCCCAAATAATTAGAATAATACATACAACAACGTCCGATCCGGCTCGAAGCAACAAAAATATGTTTTATCCTAAACCATGCTGGTAACAATAAATACCGAAACATGAAGAAAAAAATAAAAGATTAATTACACTTACCGCTAAGCTGTTAGGTCCAATCCACGCATCAATGTATAGGGAAAGGATGGGGAAAAAAGAAACACTTGCTTACGATTTCACCTAACTAACTTAAAAATTAACCCGAAAATATAATGTAAATTCTGTACTACGGTTGGTTGCCGTCTTAACTCAACTTGACTCTTTTAACTCTACCGATAGAATGCCATGCGCCTTTCTTGACCCGCAAAAGAAATAAAATAATAAAAAAACAACGCTAATAAATGTTAGCGCAAACAAATGTGTATAGTTCATTTATTTAGGATACTATTTTAGATACGATGTTATTAATCGTATGTAGGAAATTTATCAATTTTTATGTTTTCTCTGATAAAGCATTTCTATTTAGCGAAACTACTATTAATTACCAGAAAATCCAACAACTTGGGAATCTAGTTCTCTCCATTAACTATACCTACTTAAATAACGAACAGAACACAATTCTAGATACAGTTTCAAACTTAATCAAAAGTAAATATAAAAGTTATATGTACCGTTGCGGTCAATATAATCTGGGCAGTGATTTGACATTTCATGACTTTTTCATGAAATTTGGTAAATCAGGCTTTGCTACAATCTACGTTACTCTGGATACGCACTTGGGGCACGAGCCAGCATGTGATGGTTATCATAAGTAATATAGCAAGTGACCAAGATTTTATCGATAAAATTGATTTGGATAGTTTGTAAGTGCTTTTTGTGTGTTCTATTATAACATAAACTGTCATAAAAGCGTGTTTTAATAGTATATTATACAACGAGCGGTAATGTAGGTAATAACTCACGCAGATGAGGTTTGCAGCACAAGGCGATAGTCGAGTGCTGTAATTCATCAAGTGAGTTATTACCATTACCGCGAGTTGAATACTATACTTTATCTACGACTATAACAATTAAAACGAAGGTACAAGTTCCAAGAAAACTTTTTTTGTGTCGCATATTGAAACTGTCAAAATGACATTTCACCTAATTTCAAAAATTGTGTCGCATATTGAAACTGTCAAGTTAAAATTGACAAGTGATCTAATTTAGAGTTGACAAATAACGTTACTTCCCTCAAAGATAGTAGTGGACTGTTTCATTTCGACGAATCAGATTGTAGAATTTAGCGTGAGTTATAATAACTCACTGCTATAAATCACGCTAATTGTTTATGGGTGCCATTACTTGGTCAAAAGCAACTGAATAATGAATACATTATTTAATAGGAGTAGATAAAACTCAATTTTTAATACGGTTCGCTTGCGTTAAAAGTATCACTTTTACAGTCAGTTGTATAAAAATATTGTTTTAAGGCACTTCTAACCTTAAAACATTTTTGTTTTTGTCACTTACAGTGCATAAGAATGAGCAAGCATTGCAAGCACGACACTAACGAATTTGATAACTTGTCTATCGCCTAAACCAGTCCTTGGTGTTATTCTGTACCTATAGTTAACAGTTAATCATTCTGCTTTAATATGACTTAAAATTTTGAAGGAATCGTATTGATTTCGTATAAGCACTAACATTGCCTATAATCGTATTCCCAAACGCGTAAGATTTCTGTAATGCTAGACAACGAATTTTTTATTATTTGCTGTAATAGTATCTTCTTAACTAAAAATTTAAAGAATAGTTTATTAAACAAATAACAGTCTTAAATGATATCGAAGGCTTCCACGGTCTGAGTCTCTGTTATGAGGGCTTCCGGGTTTTGACCGCGTCATAGTAAAGTACATATATACAATAAAATAAAACAAAAATGAAAAAGAAATTACAAAAAATATATATACAACTTACTCAAACTCGACGTTTCGCCACTAATGTAAGTGGCTTCTTCAGGAGCAAAACTAGGTGAGGGGCGCCAGAAGGTCACGGTAACTCGACGTGTCAACCACGCTAGAGGCGAAAACCTTCTGACAAGGAGAAGATGGACGTGCGGGGGTATATATACCATTGTGCAGGGAAACGGAACGGTGAGCGCGAGGCAACGATGCGGAACAGTGAGCACGGGTCGAAGAAGCGGAAAGGACGGGTTTCCAAATGCTGGAGAGTGGGTAACCAATATCGCGATTGAGATTTTGAGGATGTCTCTGGATCTCGATAGCTTCCCTTACCTTTCGTGGAAAATAGCGATGAGACTTGCTTACAACAGATACCTGATCAAAACAAATTTTATGGCCCGTATCAATGAAGTGTTCGGCTAAGGCTGAGTGTGTTGAGGAACGTGACTTAACGTACCGTTGGTGTTCCTTGATTCTAGTTTGGATAGAACGACCAGTTTCGCCAATGTAAACTGAGCCACAGTCACAGGGAATTTTGTAGATGCCTTTATGGGAGAGAGCAGGGCGAGTGTCCTTGGGCGAAGGAAGAATTTGGGAGATCTTGTTTAAAGGTTTAAAGATGGGTTGGATATTTTGCTTACGAAGAATTCTACCGATGTGATCTGTAACGCCATGGAAATTTGTTTTGATCAGGTATCTGTTGTAAGCAAGTCTCATCGCTATTTTCCACGAAAGGTAAGGAAGCTATCGAGATCCAGAGACATCCTCAAAATCTCAATCGCGATATTGGTTACCCACTCTCCAGCATTTGGAAACCCGTCCTTTCCGCTTCTTCGACCCGTGCTCACTGTTCCGCATCGTTGCCTCGCGCTCACCGTTCCGTTTCCCTGCACAATGGTATATATACCCCCGCACGTCCATCTTCTCCTTGTCAGAAGGTTTTCGCCTCTAGCGTGGTTGACACGTCGAGTTACCGTGACCTTCTGGCGCCCCTCACCTAGTTTTGCTCCTGAAGAAGCCACTTACATTAGTGGCGAAACGTCGAGTTTGAGTAAGTTGTATATATATTTTTTGTAATTTTCTTTTTCATTTTTGTTTTATTTTATTGTATATATGTACTTTACTATGACGCGGTCAAAACCCGGAAGCCCTCATAACAAATAACAGTCTTATTTATAGAATTTTATAAAAAATGTTTATTGCATTAGGTGTACTACCAAGAATACAACAAAGAAAATTTAGTGACGTTTACTTATGTCAATCATGATAAGCTAAAATCGGTATTTGAAAAACAAAATCGAAATTTGAAATAGTACCAAGAATACAACAAAGAAAATTTAGTGACGTTTACTTATGTCAATCATGATAAGCTAAAATCGGTATTTGAAAAACAAAATCGAAATTTGAAATAGTACCAAGAATACAACAAAGAAAATTTAGTGACGTTTACTTATGTCAATCATGATAAGCTAAAATCGGTATTTGAAAAACAAAATCGAAATTTGAAATAGTACCAAGAATACAACAAAGAAAATTTAGTGACGTTTACTTATGTCAATCATGATAAGCTAAAATCGGTATTTGAAAAACAAAATCGAAATTTGAAATAGTATACGTAAGAATCAAATTAGAAACAATTAGAAGATACATCAAAACCACTCAAAGTAGTAGTAAACTTTCAATTATTATACAATAGACGAAAGATTTTAATTAGGAGCTGGGATTTATTGCAATGCATGCAGTCTAGCGGGAAGTAGAACCAGATAGCGGCAGTATGGTGGTCCTTTATTCGCTCGACAGTAACTACATACACATATGCATACATAGATCTGGCATATCGATCCCATATACATCACATATTGCGAGCGTTATTGGGTTTCCGATCGGAAGCTAGCTGTTTGAATGAAAGAAACTTTGAATTGCAAATTACTAAGCAATCGTATCGTGTATAAATATGCCACGATCGGTGAGTTCGCTTGCCCGTCCGAGGTGGATTGAATGTGTATCGAATTTTCCATCTTTATATATAGATATATATATGCAGGTGCCATCGTTGCTCCTTGTTATTTAACGAGTAGAGGCAATTATCCTTTCTCTAGTGTTCTAATTAAAATTTTATGTATCCTATATGACTGTTATTAAAAAAAGCGTGTCGGTACCTACTTACATCGACCATAAGGAAGTGATAGTCAAGAAAACTTAAATCTAAATGAATATTAATTGAACAAAATACAATAAGTTAATACTGAAAACCAATGACGCTTAAAACGCAGGTGTAAAATCAAATAATAAAATTGTCATTCTAAAGCTTGTTTATTATAAAATACTAGCTGGCCCAGCAGACGTTCTGCCTAGAAAAGTATTTATTTACATATTTAATGTTTTATTGTTACGGGTACCACCCCTCGTGTCCCACCCTTCCCGTACCACCCTCCAACGTAAACATAAACGTCATCTATCATGAAGATGGCGTCGTAAAATCACTCCATACAAAATGTATGGAATAATTAATTTTCTTGATAATTTTTTTTTCGGGGATATTTCGGGAATTTTCTTGGGTATTCTTCTTGTTTGGCCGGAGATCAGTCCGAATTGGTGCGAATCATTGAAATCGGTCCAGGCGTTCTTGAGTTATAAGCGTAGTAAATGACGGCTTTCTCTTTTATACACCGTTATTTTTATTATTTAAAACGCCTTGCCTGGTAAACTTGGATTCATCCGACCATAAATTTTTTCGTAACATGTCCGGATGTTCCTGTTTACGAATAGTTAGCCACTCACAAAAATCAATTCTTCTCTGAGCGTCTCCATTCCTCAGTTCGTAGACTTTCCTTTGTGCATATGGGTGCCATTTGTTCTTTGCTAGCACGCGTTGAATTGACGTCATACTGATATCTAAATCCACCTCTGCTTTACGTATCGAAGCATGGGGATGAGCTGTGAAATATCCCAGAATATTAATTTCGTTGTTTTCTTCACCTGTTACTGGCATAGCACAATTTCTTTTTGTGTTCATATTCCAATGTCGCAAAAAATGTGTTTCAATTTTTGCAAATTTGAATCGATTCATCGGAGGCAAATTCGGGTATCTGTGATTGAACACACGGCAAGTTCTACTTATTATGCGATTACATTCTCCGTGTGTGTAGAATAAATTAAGGATACTTTCATTTGGATAATTATTATTATAGCCTTCCATTATGCACTAATAATCAAATCATTCAGTAAAGTACAAAAAATATCCAAGCATCAAATTAATAACACTGACAACAAACGAAATTTTGACAACTAAACATTTTGTTACATTTTGTTGCATTCTTGAAATTGTGTATGATAAATAGCAAAATATCGGGCCTTCAGACTGATCTCCCCAATAACTCAAAAACTTCTAGAGATAGGTATAGGGAATGTGGAAACAGTGGATCGAAAGACAATTTTTTTTTGCTTCAGAAAAGGCGAAAATATACAGGGTGTTTCATTTGAAAAAATTGAATTTCTAGCATTTGAAATGTGTATAATTGTAAATTAATTAGAGAACACCCTGTGTAATATTATTGCTAAGCCTGGTGATATTCGAATAGGACAATACTATGACAGGAAAAAAATTCAATTGTTTATCTTTTTTCATGTCTCAGATAAAGAACTTTTAAAATTTACGATCAAGTGCTCTAAAGATGGAAATCAGTTGAATATCTCCTAAACGGTTGACTTTGACATAATCTAACCCGGTATCTCTGTTCTTCTATTTAAATAAGCAATTCAAATCTCGAATAAAATACAGAGTGTCACATTTAAAATAACAAAGATAGCGCCTACTTCCGGTGTAACCGGAGTTTAAAAATATTTTAACTTGAAAGATTGCGGTCATTATGTCAGAAGACAAAACTTCTGGAAAAAATTCGCGTTGTAACCACAAAAACGTCTAATGTGCTAGTTACATGAAACACGGTGTATATATAGATGTATCATCCAGTGTCCAGCCACAGATCATTTGTATATTCTCCGAAGTTTTACTAAAACAGTTTCGGCAAAATCCACTCAGAAGATAGGAAGTTATATTAAAATATAGAATTCCCGAACTCTCTACTTTTACCAGGTTAATGTTGGGAATTTTTATGGACGAGTTTTATAAGTTATGGTATTTTGTTGTCATCAGCGATATTCAAAAAATCTGCAAAATGACAAACATATAATTTATGAAACTGTATGGCTGGAACTTGTTAAAACGATAATAACGAAGTGAGAAAATTAAATATAATTAGCATTCCATATTAGAAGCAGTGACATGAATCTCAAATTGCATTCAAACCGAAAACACGATTTGAAAACAGCCGCCGAACCGCAAATTATAAGGTGTTTAAAACAAATACATTATTATAATACATGTATTTATAGCACAGCTAGAGGGCGCTGTTTAATTTTCAATTACCAACAAATCAGCTAAAACCAAGTATCACTATCTTTTATCTATCCGAAGATGTCTTGAGAAACGTGTGAATGGTAAGAATTTCAACTAAATTATTCTGCTTCCCCTGAATGGAATTTAGCAAATTTGCAATTTAATATTATTTTATTCATCACCACTAGAGGGCGGTAAGAAAACTTAAATACATAAATTTTGTGATTTTGAAAAAAAAACAGTGCGTGCAAGATTATATTTATGTATGCTCATACTTACGCCATCTAGCGGTCATCCTAGACTTTCCTAAATAATTTCCAGATGTTTCTTGGGGCCACTTTAGTCAGTGATATTTTTTTCCGGAAGCTGTACTATAAACCGCTCCTGACATATGGCCGACCGCCATTCATAGTTGGCCATCCGGTACATACATACATACATATATTATGTATGTACTTTCGGGCCATGTAAAGTTGTTTCAGACGTCGGCTGTGGTCCAAAGTTAGAGTTATACGTTAAACGTATTTACTATATATAGTTAATAAGTTAATAACATTTGTGTTGTTCACACATTCGTCATAATTTTTTGATTTTATTTGTTTGTAATGGATGCGACTACAATTATAATAATTACAATACACAGTTACAGTCACTAACAAGCAACCCAACAAAGAAAAATTAAGCTGCTTTCTACCAGAGAGATGGTGGTTTGCAAGATTTTCCGTAAAATTTTAGATTACGAAAAAGAATATTACAAGAAAAACAAATGGCAGCTCCGTATCTAAGCTATTAATTACTGGAGTACCCAATGTTACGCTTTAAATCTTCATCATACGGCGTGAATATTGTAAACTTTTTAATTTTCTTATTCTTAATGAGATATATTTCAAGACAAAGAATGCAGCTTGGAGTATTAAATGTCGCTCAATTTAAAAATATGTGTAGCTACAAAATACATTCATAATATTCATATGTATGTATATGTAGTAGGTAACTTTACATTACTCACACAATAACATATATTTTGTTGTTTCCTGAACTCAATAATGGACATACATATGTACATACCTACATATAAATATGTATATTCTGATCTAAATAGTATTTCTTTTCCCATTTAACAGTTGTAACACTGACATTATGCAAGGATTTATAATAGCCCCAATCTTTAGGATTCTTAGTCTAACGACATTTGGATTTGGCTCGATCTCTTAAGGAGATCATTAATTTTAAATTGTCAGCTAACCAGGTGCAAATGCCTCATTAAATGTACGTATTATTGGGGTATGCTTATCAAATAAAGATAGCAAGCAGTTACTAAAGAATTCAACTTTGTCATTAATATTTATTAGACAGGTAAAACATTTACTGAAAAGGAAGTCATGCACTTTTGGCAACGTAGACCGAATGTTAGTGCAATCCATTCTCATTATATCAAAAGTCAAGCTAAATTACATAATCATTACAACAATAGTTGAGCGAAGGTTTTCACGGCTGTCTTTACTACGTTGAAGTCTTCCGGGTGTTGTCGCGTAGATAAGTTTAGACTTGACGTTTCTCTTATCATGCTGTCAACTCCTTCAGAAGGATTATAAAGACTGTCTTTAGCAACTGACAGCATGATCATCGAAACGTCAAATGTAAACTTACCTATGCGACAACACCCAGCAGACTTCAACGCATCATTATAACAAGTTACAGTGAAAGTTAATATATATGTATACAGAATGTTATATATTCATTATGTCTTAATTCATAAACACATTGCAAAGCTATGGCATCTTTAATGGATATAATTAGTATTGATGGATCCAACAAAATTCGCATCATTTCTAACAGCAAAGGCTTTTACTATTTCACTTATATCCTAATTCCTATTGTTTTTTAACTTCAACGGAATAAACATTATACGCCAAAATAACTATGAAATCTTTTAATTCCTGAATTATTTCCATTTGTAGGTCAATAAAACAACAATTAATTAAATACCAATTTATTCCAGAACATATAATAATATGTTTATATATGTTATTAAAAAAACTTCTTCAGTGGAAGAAATTGACATTTAATATGTGTCTTCCAAGTGATGCAAGTCGCAGCGTCCTCTCCATGATGGACACGGCCACGCAGCCGCCCAAAAGTTATAGAAACCCAGGTAGCACAGTCCGTTGGCTAAGGGTCGGCGATAGCTCGGGCCAACACGTAACATGGTTGGCGCAAAGTCACAGTCTACAAACGATAAATATGCAACATTAGTTAAATATCGGCAAAATACGTTGGTTCAACTTATCATTGCAACGTTCCATGTTCGTTGGCTATAGATCGTTTTGTTGGCTGAATGTCGCATAAAAGTTTTCAGACGACAATCGAAGTGAGGGCGGAGTCATAGCTGATCCCATGCCTTAGTGGTTAGAGTTCTTACGTAACATTCACGAGGTCTCCGGTTCAAATCTTACCATGTGACATTTTTTTTTCCTTTTTAAAAGGCACCATTTGTTTTATATTTCTTTTTATCTGAAAAATCATGAACTTACGAAATATTATTATTGTTCATATTACCCATACATTGTAAGCCATATGAGTTCAAATGTAACAAATGTAATGCGCATGCGCATCGATCGGCAATCAACATTTTGATCGAAATATAGTGAGTTGTTGATTCGATTTTATTCGTTGTATTAGCCCAGCTGTTAGTCATGAGAGAGAGTTATATAGTTAAGAGTTACCGTGTACATTGTACAATATTTAAAGTAGCCCCTGTTGTGAAAGATGTTATAAGAACAATGGACGGGTAAGTACTGTTATGTGACTTTCTGTCCATTTACATATATGTTTTATTATTCGAATTTACTACTACGAATTATCATGGCATCTGCAATTTATTTATTTTGTTATTTAATTACAATTCAAAATTACTATTTGGCATAAAAATTTAATTTGAAAATATTTGAGTTGAAATATAATTTATTATTTAGAAATTCTTTACATTTTAAAAAAGATCATTATCATCGTTTCAAACGATTGAGCGCTATCGCCAATCGCTTTCTAGGGTGAATTCGGGTATCTTGTATGTTGGCATGTGGGTTTTAGATTTTAATTTATATATATATATAAATATATATATAGTTACAAGTGTAGAAGATGTAAACCAGATGCTGGTGCTGATTTCTTCGAGTATTGGTAAATAGTATTTACCAATTGTACCACTTGTAACAATTTAATATGGGTTTTTACGCTGATATAACCGTTGATTATGGAGCCAACGTCACCAAGGCCCTCAAGGAATGGAGCAACATCAACAGAAAACTAGCGTCCTTTCGAAACAGAATAATTTTTCTAAAAAATTGCAAACGTTCTTCAATTTTTCCAAACCATATATTATTTACCTATATATATATATATATATATATATAGATACACGGTATCTTGTCACCTCCGGTACATGAAAGAGGCGACCTCGCCTCCAGGTCAAGCCATTAAGTTAGATCAAAAAAGATTCATATATGGGTTGAGGGAACCGCGGGAACCCGGAATCCTAAAAGGGGAAACGATTTTTGACTTTTAAAAATTCATATATAGAAACCATACAAAGGCCGTTGTGACCTCCGAAATTTGTATATACACGGACACTGTAGTAGCTTTGTCGCTTCCGACAGTGTTGCCATACTTTCGGAGGTGACAAGGTAAACTTTGACATACATATATATGTTTAGTATATTACTGCGCGTATTTCTAACACTTGCATTTCGTTAACCCTGCAACGGTCGTGCTCTGAAATGTGCGCAGTCTGCCAGACCCTTTTTGTCTTTTAATATTGGATTTGCATGTTTAGTTTTATTTTAATTCACTAATGTGTCCAGAATTAGTATTATTTACCGTTTTTAATTGCTATTCAGATAACGTGTAGGTACATGAAATTGAAGATTTTTATATCATAATAAAATTCTACATATACAGGATGATTTTTGAGCTCACCGACAAACGTTGCCATATGAAAGCGCTTGTTATTTTAATAAAAAAACATTATTAATATAATTAATATAGTTAACTATTCACATGATTTTGAGATTTAGAGCAATTTATTTAAATATGTAAGTGTTTATGAAATTAAAAAAAAAAAAAATTTGCAGTCTTTTGAATTGAAACCGGACATATGTTCCAATAATGTTTTTTTGTTAAAATATCAACCGCTTTCATATGGCAAAGTTTGTCGGTGACCTCATAAATTAGCCTGTATAAGTTTACCAAGATTTATAGATCAATGCAAAACTAGTAAGAAAACAAATAGAAGCTTAATAAAGATAAATTCGATAAAACTTTTACGAAAAAAAATCTTTTACATAAATATCGTCTTCTTAATTTTATCATTCGTTATTTTGTTAAGTCGCCGATTAAATGTATGTTCAGTAATGCTGGTATCCAGCAAGTTGCGCGAAATTGGTTTGTTGAAATGAATTGCCTGAAAATCCCATTCAGCTTTTCTCGAAGTACAGATTCCTCAACATCCTTTTTGCACCATCACTTGCTCGAATTTTGTTATTTACAATTAGTATTTATAACGTATGTCAACTGTTAATGTAACATAATAGTTTATATAAAATATATTTATATTATATGAACGAATGAATATAAATTGGAAAAAAATTAGGTCTCCGATAGCAATTGAACGTATCTATAGGTGTTGAAACAATATAAAATAATTTGACGTTGATTAGAGTCTTTCGTTCTTCTCCGTACATCTACATATGTATGTACCTAACATTCCTTAACATAATTTTGGATATTTTATCTGTTTCTTATTTTGTAAGTATGACCTTACTAAAAAAATGATTAGATGTATATTACTGTATAGTAATCTACGTACAGATATCGAGTGATGATTTCTTTTTAAGTTTGCAATCATTACATTAATCAGATAGAAGACGAGTTCATTGGCGATTAGATTACTATTATTCTTAAATATATTATTTTTCTTTTATTAATTTGATGCAATAACATAAATCTTTAGTTCCTTAGACTTAGTAATACTACGGAGCTACTCTAGTGATAATGATAGCAATTTCGAAAGCAAATCTATTAAGTTATAATCATCTTGCAATTACAAGCTAATAGGTACACATATTTAAAGTTAAACATAAACAATACATATGTACTAATATGCTGTCGAATTTATAATACGTCGGATAGTCTGGATCGTGTAATAAAAACAAATGTTATGTATGGAACGACGATGTAAAATCATGTTTTGAAGGTGAGGAAGAAGTGCTTTTTTCTTGAAGGAAATGAATATCGTGCCATTTGCACTCGTACAATCGTTGTAAACAGCTTCCAACAAAATTAAATTCGCTCTCTAGGCATATCAAACTAAATATAGTTCGATACTAATTTCAATTTTAAGGTTATGGTCAGGTAACTTTAGTTTTACAATTTGTCGATAAGGTCACGTAGTATTGAAGCTGATTAAATCTCATTGTTATCGAAGTCATTATACGATATAAAACGTGACAACTTGTAATTGTCGAATATGCCACTTATCGCCAATTAAATTATAGACACATCAAAATCGTCGATTAAATAAATAACTAGAAATCTTCTTTAATACCGAACTAAATGCACATAGCTACTATGTTTTGAATAGTGAATAAACCACAATTTCATACACGCATCTTCGATCTTCGAAACAATTCTCGAAATGTATTATTGACTTGAAGACTATTTGGTCAATTACAAATGATCTTGGATCTTGTGTGTATACACGGTTGCCCATTAGCCTTCTTTCTTAAATAGTACCTTTAATATTGATTTTATTCGAAAATGTGAAATACATATTTTATTCGGACGTTTCTAGTTTACAATTTAAAAATATGTTGAGTTCCCTAAGGACCCTGGTTTCATCTGTACAGGACGGTACCTAGTTTTTCCAATTTTTCTGTTGTCAAAGAAATGTCAATAAAGTCCCTCTACAATAAATTTCGTTAAAACTCAACCTGCAAAAATTTAAAACACATTCTAGTTCATGATAATCTCGAATTTGGTCACTCTCCCGTTAAAGATTGAATAGATACAATTTTTTTAATGAACAGTAATTTCGGTGGAAATTGAAAAAGAATACGTTTTTTTCTCCTAAACGGGTAGACCTATGCGAATAAAAGTCTTAACAATGGTGACTTAAAATTCGATGTACATCTCAAAAATATAAAAATATAGGATGTTCCATTGAAAAAAAACTAAGTACGGTCTTGTACAGATGAAGCCGACGCCCTCAGGTAACTCAAAATATTTTTAGATTGTTTACGAAAAACGTCCGAATAAAATATGTATTTAACATTTTCTGGTAAAATCAATATTAAATGTACTATTTAAAATGGCCAAATGGGCAACCCTGTATAAAGTAGTAATTTAATATACTTACGAGATTTATAAGTAACAAAAACTTGGACAAGAATATCAGCATTGTATTTGTATAATCATTTTTTATTTGTTAGTGTTTAATTCTTGCTAAAAATTTATATTCACGTACTACTTTTAAAAATGGTGATCATGTTGGTGCTCCTTGTTTCATAATAAACGTAGTAATTTTTAAAGATCCTTGATCTAAGTTTTCTCATTACACCTTATGGACTTATTTTCGCGCCTATTTACTTTGTCCCGGACCCTTAAATAAATTAAAATAGAACGTAAATTTTGTGTCTCGGTCTGCAGGTGGCCGTTTATTAATATAAATAAATTTACAATCAAAACATATTTTAGCTTTCGGCGATTTAATATCGCCTTCGTCAGAAAAACAAACTTAAATTACACTCTTAAAAATATTGGTAGGTACTTTTTGAAACAGTTATATATATATTTCTTAATTATGTACGACATATCGTTAGATGTGTGTCAACGACTAAAGATGATCATGATGATACCTAATGATTTTCAATTATTACGAACGCCTAGCCAACAAAAAGTATAAAAGATTTTAATGTTTTAATCCGTACTTTTTTTAAATTCTGCTTAACAAACTATTCCATTCGCTATTCCATAATCAAACTAAAGTAATGTTTTGCAGGAGAAATTTTTCGCGAAAAGACATCTGGTACTTATTGGGCGATACTGTGTACAAAATTACCCAGTAGAACTAAAATGTATTAAAAGTTATGTTATGACAAGAAAAACGTTTTTTATTTTACAAGAAGACATTTTCGAAACAAAGAAGCGAATTTGTGAGGATATCCGATTAATTATAATCGATCGTATTCGTACAGAAATTTCTTCATAGCTTGTTATACACAAAAATTTAATTATTTTACATATTTATTATTTGTTGCTGCTAATTTGAAATGTGTGTTCAATTGTTTTAGAAAACGCCTTCCTGTAAAATAAACTTCAGTTTGTTCTTGGAGTAGAAATCGAATTTAGTTTTGATCCATTTTCCGCACCTACTCCTCGATTTTGTACACATCATAGGCAAGTAGCAGGTGTTTTTACCGTTTTTTCACAAAGGAAAAATGCAGGATATATTAAAAAAATCGATAGTCACAAATTCTACTAGTCATTGAATTTAATTGTAATTCACTAAATATTTGAAAATAATCCGACGTATCCGATAATGTAAATTTCGATCCGTCAAAGAAGTAATCCCCACCTCTAGGCAGAACATATGGTAAACTCGTTGTTACCTCCAATGCTGTGTTGCCAATTCTCGGAGGAGGAAAGGATACCTACGTGACACTATACCAATATTCATATACTCGGAGGTGACAACTTACCTTCATTATATACAACAGGCGACACTAGCGCCAGTGATCTACAGCGGAACTAAAAAAGTTTTTTGTGAGTATGGGGGTATCTTTGTCACCTCCAACAAAACTTTCGCCTACGTACTCTAGACCCCATCTACTGGCTGAAATTGATGAAAACAAGGCAAAACGTTGTCACCTCCGAAAGCGGAGGAGAGCACGTCGTATATGAGGTGACAAGATACACTCAGTATCTACTTTGGAGGCGACAAGATACCTAGTGTAAGTATATATATATTGATACCAGACCGAATACAAATTAAAATTTTTTATATTCCTCTACGAAGTCCGGTCGGTACTCCTTTTGCATTATATGTATATATATATACAGTATGCGCGCGTTCGACCCGCTGATAGATGCATTAGCAATGTGTGGGCGACTGTAACTGGGAAGCGCTATGTTATGCTCTGTCTGACACTCTCGGTGTATTATCAATGGTCGCGTTCATCAGACTGAGCCGCTCTGTAACAGTTACCGATTTTTCTGATGAACGGCTACGCTACCTACTACTACGTCATCGCTACATCGAACGCTTCCAAGAATTTATATGTAGCGGTCGCCATTTTTTCGAGCGCAATTTTCTTACGCTCCCAAGATCGAGCGGTGAGCAGTATTCGTTTAGCAGTTGTTAGATAGTGGTTTAAATATGGCGGACAGAGAACGCGTATATTGTTCATCAGAATGCGATGACGTCAGGAACTGTTGTAGATGTAGCGGAGCGGTAACTGTTACCGAGCGGCTCAGTCTGATGAACGCGACCAATTTCTTCGCATCACCTTGATAGCTGAGTCTAATGTGCATGTAAGCAGGCGCAAGTCTGTTGCTATCTCAACTGCATTCCGTCGTGTTTGAGCACTTCGATCTGTTGATAGGATCTTCAATGTGTTAGAGCAGGCATAGGATTTTAATATAGTAGATAAAGAGATATAATGAATGCATTCGTCCAAGCAACCAGTACCGATATACGTTTCCTGTGTTAACTAAGGGACGTCTCTTCGCTGTTCTTTTTCATCTTACACTAAAAGTATCAGCAGCTCGTGCACGCGCATCCGGTATATATATCTCCAGTCAAATCAAGTTGTAGTAAGAACTCAATTCACTATATAAACAAGAGTAAAAAATTAGTTTTCGTTTTCTTTTATTTGTCAAAATTATACATAACATCTCATACCCAACCTGGATATTATTAATGCATATTATAAACACAACCGCAGTCTAGATGGACAGTAAAATTCAAGTACGTGGAATCCATGGAGATTTTAGCAGAAACCATTTAAGTTGGCGGAAAGTGGATTTGACAGAGTGTCCAAGGTGACGAAAAAACCAACAAAGGGGAATTTAATTGAAAAAAGAATTTGAAAACGTCTAAATTGATATCCTGGCAAAGTAACTTCAAAATTATAAAATTTAAACGTATTAAAAGCTGATAAAGTGCAATTTTGTTATTAAACGTTAACGCATCGAAGGTGTAAGATAGAAAACCCGGAAAAGAGGATCCATTTAGCTGCGGTTGGATAATCGTCGTATACGCGAAGAACAGCAGTTTCATCAGGCATTTTGGTTATACATACACATACACGAAACACACTTCAAAATTCTTAAGGTAAGGGTGAGTAATATTAAGTCAATTTGATTTTAAAATTTTAACTCTAAAATATCGTGAATTGAGGTACTTCTGCATGTCATTTTGATAATATTATCACGATTATTTCATTTCCAAAAGCGGAACACCTCAGTGCTTTACATAGACATAGGTAATATAATATGTATAGATATGTATTTTTCATACATGCTGTGATTGAAAGTTGTGAGCTACCACAACCTGGCGACTAAGAAAGCATTGGATATACCAGTAACCTGAAAGATATGTCAGATTCCGATAACGTAACAGTTATTGTATCTTGTGTACTAATGCCAGCCATCCTTACTGCTGATTGTAAGTATGTTGATAATTGCCATGGTTTCTTTCTTACAAAATATATTTACAGATGCTTCATCTTCTATTTCCGATGTTAGGCCAGAGTTGCGTATGATATCCTAATTACACATAATCATTTGTGACAACTGATCGTAAGCTATAATTGCCTTCAAGTTTATTTCATATGAAAATATATACAGATAATTAACTCGAATTTTGAGTTGGTACAATATCGCTGTAATTTATTCAGCAAACTAATTAATAATATCGAATTAGTTTACCTATGTACCATCATATTTGTTTTGCGTCTTGTATGTGATATCATACAAGAATTCATCAGAATCATTAATACCCAATATCACTTCCCGTAGTTACTCCTATGTATCCTTTCGATAAGAGTACAAGGTCAACTGCCGACACTACGCCAATGTCGTAAAATGTTCACACTTTCACATACTGCCGACATTGTTGCCCAACGCGTGCCCAATACAACTCGGACAATCAGCCAACGTTAGTCCAACATTGTGTGCTACCTGGGAACATACAATAATTATATTAAAGTAATAAAGTACATCTGTAAACTAAGAGGTAACTTAACTAGAATGCTCTATTAGGACATTTTAATCAGTAACATCTTCAATCTTATTCACCACTAAGACTAGAAGTCTTATCCGTGGTTTACCTACTATTTGAAAAAAAACTGTTATATGTCTGCATTTGTCGCAATAGGTACAAATAAATGCTTTACCAATTGAACGAGATACAAAAGGAAATCATATTAACAATTAAATCAAAGTTAATAATAGTTAAAAATTAATAAAATACATAATCACTATCACTAGGGTTAGAACTTTTATGCAGTAAAAAAAGTGAAAATATGCGCATAAATATGCACATTTCAAAAAGGAAATATGCAATAATATGCATTTTATCCACTAAATGCAACATGAAACATACAACTTTTTACTTAATACATTGTTCTTGAATTAGGTTTTAAAAAAGGAATAAAAACAAAGTTTCAAAACATATTATTTATTGATACTATATGCTCCTTATCTGATATTTACGAATGGTCAGCTTTGTCTTAGCGCTTGTTTTTGTATTTGATTTCATTTCTATGGACAAGCTTTTAAATTCAAGACATTTCCTTATTTTAAATCCTATTTATATTTTACTTGCATTTTAACAAGAGGTTTCATAAATAATTTAAGATAGAAAATTAGTTGATAACGACAACTAATTACTAATTACAATTTTACTTTACATGCCTACCTACATACTGGTTGATTTCAGACATAGGATAAATAACGGCGTGAAGGGGCAAGGCGTATGAAAATTCGCAAAGAGGTTGGGACACGTATAAGTCTCTCTATCACAGTCTAGTCTCGTCTAGTCTACAGCGCTGTGATAGACTCATACGTGTCCCCACTTCTTTGCGAATTTTCATACCCCTTGCCCCTTCACGCCGTTATTTATCCTATGTCTGAAATCAACCAGTATGTAGGTAGGCATGTAAAGTAAAATTGTAATATATCGTATATTAATATCACTATATAACTGAAAGATAATACAGGTAAAATGTTTTTCTATCAAATATCTTTGTCGTTAACAACTAATTTTTCTATCTTAAATTATTTATGAAAACACTTGTTAAAATGCAAGTAAAATATAAATATGATTTAAAATAAGAAAATGTATTGAATTTAAAAGCTTGAAGCAAATTTAATTTCTCTAAAAGAGAGTACTGCTTTGATGAACTTCTTTAGAGTAATTAAATTCACTTTAAAGCAAAGCCTTTATTTACAAAATCAACATTCCCCTATAAAAAATCGCATTGAAATTGCCAAAGATGGTACATACATATGTACATATGTATAAATCAAAACGACAGATTCAACCAGAACATTTTGAAATGTTCATAAATGCAAATAATACATGTTACGTATCGAATATCAAAGCAAATATCTGTTTTATTACACCTCAAGACCGGATCTGACATTAGAGTCTGACGAAAAACAAAGAGATAAAAGAAAGAAAATAAAATAATCCACTGCTTGTTATTACAGAGGATTGCTACATCAGAGATATTCTATATTTATGTATATCCTGTCTTACATATGAAATCGATATATTTAAACCAATTTAAATACATTATTTATTCACATGCAATATGCGTATTTCTATTTTGCTATCATGTAAAAATGCATTCAATGGCATAGTATAGTAAGAACGGATCAAATGTCGAAGTATTTTCGGACATAATTTTACAACTATTGCATAAGCAACGTCAATTATTGCATTTATATTATGTATTTACCTTGCAGAGTAGTCCGCATAATAATCTAAATCTAAAATCACAAATTCAAAATTTAATTCAAAAATATGTTTTCTAAGTATCGATAAAACGAACAATGGTATCTTGGTTAGACATGGCAGAATATTCTGTAATGCTCCGCTCTAACTATTTTCTATAAATTAGAGACAGAACGAATTTTTGCCGCACAATGTATAAAAATTTCCATTAATAAGACAAATGAGAGCGCATTGCTCGTTGACTCGTACAAGAAATTCTTTTAATAAAACCTTGGTTAAAAAGAAAAATAAGTAAGACGACGTGAGCAATGCAATATTCTTTGTCGAACTAATGGGATTTTTCGCACACACACATGTCGTAAGACAAAATTGGTGCGTGTGAAACGTGCGTCTGACTGTATCGCACAATGGACCGTTTAGTGCAAACTAGGAGATCGTCAAAATTATTATAAATTATACAAATGCTAAATAGGCAAAGTTTTTATTAATTTAATGCTAAGTACATATTGAAACCGGGTAATTCGTATTCTAACTTACAAAAAACATTTTTATTAGTTTTACTTGGATTTATTACCATTAAGTTCATTACCTAATTTTACTAAATGCATACGCTTATTGAGGCATGTATCATAAATTCTCGAATAGTTTTAGGGTTATCTTTGGTGTTTCTTCGCAATTTTCACAGCAACATCACGTAGCACAGCACTCTAGGTTCTAGTAATCACTTTTCATTCAGAAACTTTCTTTTTCTTTTCAACATAAGATAAAATTTTAAACATAATCTATATAACTCTTTAAACTTACCGTCATTCAGATTTAATGAAGCCAATAAAATGCTGCCGTCTATATCGTTCCGATGCGCTCTCATAGGCACTATAGTTTAGGATATGCAGATCAGATAGTGCGTCTTGCTGAGAGGCTATGCGTGAATAGTTAGCCTTATATCAAACATTACACGATATTCGGCTATTCGGCTTGTCCGCATAATATTACAAAACCAACAGGTATTATAAATTAAAGATTAGCGGCATTAATCCTCATCACGTAATTTTGCAACCTAATATTTTAAGCTACTGCATTAACGTACGACACAAATAAAAATTTGACGTAGTGAGATACAAACCTCCATTTTAGAGAAATTCACTCAAGAAAGGTGTCATCTCATTCTGCCTGCGTAAACTTCAGACAGAAAATGACCTTTCAAATGCAAAATTTGATGTTTTACTTTATGCGTTTACATATTTATGTCTTTCTTCGTAGATTTTCTTCTGTCATTTACTGCAATATATTTATCTGTAAATAAAAACATCTTATATGAAAAACAATGTTCGATCTTGCATGCCTACTTCTGAGTATTCAACAGGAAAATCAATATTGAAAAAATATATTAATTTAGTGTTACAAATAGACTTGACAAAGAGGGGCAATTTCCAATGCATGGAAGGTGTGTCGGGAGATCCAGTAGGCTGGGAAGATTACATTAGGGATTACTTTAAATTTGCAAATATAACATCACTTGATGTGGAACGGTCGTTTTCATCATAAAAAATATTCATTCCGCATGTCGTACTCATTTGATTGAAACAAGTGTGGAAACTAATTTAATGATTCAAATATTTAATGAATGCTACCCAGTTTGAGATTTCATGATGCGGTACTGAACGCTCGCCTTGATACGGCTGCCCGACACGTTGTTCTCCGCAATGCACTGAAATTTGCCCCTCTCTGCCGACTCTATTAATAAAGCATTCGACATATGAGTCGTACAACAGTATATTTGATCTTTTAAGGTACGAGGCAAATGTTATAGATAAGACGAGATATATCTATAAGCAAAATACTCAAAATGTTATATACATAAACTTTAATACAATTTATTCTGAACATGTGTTTGCTTTCTTGTAAAAACCTAGGAAGGCTTGTTAACTAAATACATAATGTTATTGACCTGATAAATTTATATTGGCGTATATGAAATTATACTACACTAAATATCATTACATAGGTACACGTTTTAAATTTACAGCGATATTTCGAAAGGTCAATATAAGTTAAAATATTGGAAAATGTTTGTAGGCAACTATGTTATCAATAAATTAAACTAATACCTAAGCAAGGTTCGTCGAAAACGGTAAATTTATAAGAGCCATTAGAGGAGAGATATGGTTTTTCGCATGGTGGAAAGGAAGACTTCCTTACTTATTCAAAAGGATGCACAGTAACGTGCTTAACCCCTTCCGTTTTAGTACCTTTACTATAAATACAGATTTATTGGTTATAGGAAGTGATGAGCTTATAGAATATAAAGTGCTGTCCTGATAACTAAACCATGTTAACTTGTAAGTTAAAGCAGAATACCTACTGCAGTTGCTGTGTTAGTATTCTGTATCTCCTTGGCAACAATTCTTTGTACTATTCTAAATCTCAATAATTTCACCCATTAAATTTCAAATAATACAGCAATAAGTATAGCAATAGTGGAAATAAAAAAAAACTGAAGGTCAGACGCTAAGAATCATTGTATATACAACTTATAATAGAACATGCTCTTTAAAAGAAGAATGGCAATTAAGGTAATATTTATTATTATTAGTTTATAGTTTGTATTTCTTTGTTATTATTTGGATATTGGCTTTATGCTTTGCAAAGTAGGTTGTACATTAAACTTGATTAACTTCATATTCATAAGTTTGCGAAAGAACTTTTTTTGTTTGAATTCTTCTATTTTCATTCTATCTGAAGGTAATATTCCTAGGAAAGTTCCAGCATTTCAAAATACAATTACCAGTACATTCAAAAGCAATAAATCCTTGCATTTTATAACCTTAATAAAATTAACAATTTTAGTAATTTCTAATACCAATTTTGAGAAAAATAAATATAAAATTAACCTACTTTCTTACTGTATATAGTTGAGGATTTTATGTAATGTTCTAACGTTACTCATCAGATGGCAGCTATATTTAGTAGGTATTAAATGCTTATTTCAGCCCCGGAAAAATGCAGACCGAGAACAATTGTGAATAGAATAAATATGTAAACCTATCAACTACAATAACCTGAAACATTTTCCAGAATGCGTCATTCTACAAGCGTGTATTTTTGCAAACTTTAGTCTTTAGATTTTGACCGCCAGTTATGATAAGGTTCGATATATTTATTTTCTCATAATTCGCGAAAGATTAATTTACTTTTACTTAATTTTACTTATTCTAAGAGTACTTTGCCGTCCCATAATTACCCCAATAATTGACACAAATTATCCGCATATAAGGCAATCTATATCCACTAAATAAAGATCTATCGCAGCCTTTCCAGTAGATATTAACGTAATTTTTGTATTATTAGAGAGCCTAACGTTAAATATTTAGCACAATATGTTATTTGGTAGCTTGTGTTTTTCTCCGTTAGTGGAGGAAAAGTCAAGTGTTATCTTAGACTTGCATCAAAAATGCTCGAACACGTCAATTTTTTTTTTTTTTAAGAAATGGCTTCTGAATGAAATATGAAGTGTGATGATTCATGTAAGTGTAGCACAAAGTAGATTACTTTTTAAAATTGAACGTCCTGTATATTTGTTAATTTTTGAAGTCTCCTTATGAACTATTTTAACGACCTATAACACTTGACACCTGACCTAAGTGGTTGATTACATTAATTACAGACAATACTATGAAACTATGAAAATTTTTATTAAAATTACTAACGTATTAAATACTCAAAATGTTCTCCATTTGCTTGTTGGCAATAACCTAAGCTACAGTAAAAAAAGTATACTTTTTTTAAAGTGAACATTTTGTTTCTGGAATGCTTGTCGTCCCATTGCTGTACATACCAAAAAGTTTTACATCTACGGCTAAAACTTTTTTACCTAACATTTCTTATGGGAATCTTTATAAGCCGTTTGAAATGAAGTCAGTATGACATTATCGTCTACAGTGATAGAGACATTAAACATTAACATTAAATTTTCTCTTTTTAAAAGACATTCTGTCTTAATCAACAATGCAATATTTAACAAAAAGTCGGCGTATAGAAACTTTGATGATCGGTTACGGAGATAGGGTAATGTGAGGTAATATGAGCATAGTAGGTAATATGAGCATGAGAAAAGACTATAGGTATAAATTGTTTCCAAATATAACCGCTACAAACATGATCATGTTAAAAACACAAATTATTGTACAGTAGAATAAAGAATAAGTAAATAAAGAATGTTATTTTGCATGATAAAAGAATATTTATGTTGGTTGAACTTTGATAATTATGAAAAATATCTGAAATTCACTGAACGTGCTCATATTACCGCACATTACCCTAAGTGGGGAAGTCAAGTGGAAGTTACTAACATCTTTAATCAGAAGTATACTGAATTGTCCAATATTTCGCAAGGAACCGTTTCCAAAATTCGTTCACCGTTTAGAGAACTTGGATATGTCCGGCCGATGAAAAGGAAATTCCATTCTGTGAAAGTAGACAATGTATTAAGTGTTGCAGTGAATCCAACAACAAAGTTTACGCCAAATAGCTCGAGAAACCAACGTTAGCCATCCAATAGTTTTCAAATGTTTACATTAACAAAAGCTTTATCCATATAAGATGATATTTATACAGAATTTAGCCGAAAACTAATGAATAAACTGAACAGAAATGAGGTAACACTTGCTTCTATCCTGTTTTCGGATGAGTTAACTTTCATGTTAAATGGAGAAGTAAGTTATCAGAACTGTAGGTACTAGTCAGGAAAGAATCCTCATCGGATGCGTGAGATACATACGCAATATCCCCAAGAAGTGAACATCTGGGCAAGTATCATCGGCAACCATATAATTAATCCGATTGTTATTGATGCGAATTTAACGGCGATAAAATATTTGGATCTCATTACATATGACGTTATCCCTGTTCTGGCAAATTTATATCCCAATGTAATAGATCCGACCGTACCAAGTGGAAATGTTTGGTTTCAGCAAGATGAAACACCCCATTTCCCAAAGGGATAGGTCGAAGAGGTGCTATTGAGTGGCCAAGTAAATCACCAGACCTTTCACCTTTGGATTTTTTATGGGGGAATCTCTTTTTCCTCTTTCTTGGATCTCAAATATAAAGTGTATGCTACAAAGCCAAACAACATTGATGATTTCAAACAAAAAATACAAACAGAAATAAGAAATATTTTATCTCAGGTTTTACAAAAAGTTAAAGAAGAGTTTGGCTATAGATTAGGTTATTTCTATCAAGTAAATGCAGAACATTTCGAATATTTAATACATTAAACTGTAACAGTAATTTTAATAAAATTTTTCATAGTCTCATAGTATTAATGTGTGTAATTAATGTAATCAACCACTTGGCTTATAAGTGTTATAGGTCGTTGAAATCAATTCATTAAGGAGACTTTAAAAATTAAAAAATATACAAGCCTTCGATATCATTTACATACAGGTATTCAATTTTAAGTAAGTCATCTATGTACTTTGTGCTACACTTACATGAACATGCACTTCAATTCTCATACACAAGCCGTATCTTTATACCACTGTGTGGTACCACACTGTATACAGTTTCAATAAAGAGGCATCCTACCGCCATCCAGCTAAAAAAGCAAACTTATTTTACTGCCATTTATTTATTAACATTAAATGTATACCAATTCCTTTTATCAAAACTAGTTCTATTTTGTATATATATAAATATAGATTTTTGAAAGGTAGGTACTCCAAAAAAATTATCTGACAAGTCTGATGTATCGTATATAGGTATCCGATTCACTGCCGTCCTTTTCGTTGAAGTTTATTACTAAAGTTATTCATCCATAACAAATTTTAACAACGTTCCATTCTTGATAAGTTCATTTTTCATATTTCTGACATGCTGTCGGTTTGTCTTCCAATTAGTAACACTGGCGGAAAAAATCGTCGCATACAATTTTTAATAACAAATATTGAATTTCTATTATCTCTGTATGTAGTTTAATATTGGCCAACATAAACTCAATTAGGTTAAGACCTATAATAATTGTATTGTAATAAACTCTTGTCTAAGTTGTATTCTTTATACTTCAACTTATATGTGTTGCTTAAGTTGTACAATTGAACTTCGATCATTTATGATTATAATATGATACATCCGTTAACGCTTCTAACGTTGCTGCTCGAGAAATTCTTTGCTGTGGCACAGTCCGGTATTGATTACAAATACAAATCTGTCTACTAAATATACAACATTTTCAAACAACTTTTAATTTATCAAATTTATTCGGTTATAACAATCTCATGTATTTTACTGAACCCCGTACGCCGAGAGAGTAATATCTTTCCCTCAAAAGAAATTCTATTAGAATTAACGAAAGACCGACTTAATATAGAACCTAATAAATATCTATGAACAGAATTATATAATTTCTTACGATGTTTTCCGCACAAGCAAACAATGATTTATTCGCGATACTAAGATACTCTTATCGAGAATTCAGATTTTTTGAAAACAAAGAAAATCAGTGTTATGTTGAAGTGATAATTCTTTTGCCAAATTCTGTAGTGCTTTGCATGTATTCCTTCTTTCTTTTTACTTAATGTACAATTTCTTAGAAATTTAAACGCATCAAATCGATTATTTTATGTTCTTGTATTGTTTTAGAAAAATCGATTCCAAATATTCAAATTTATATTTTGAGATTGCCGTCAAATGAGGATATCTCTCATTGAAGATACTACAAGTTCTTTAAACAAACTTATTTCCCACGAATGTGAAATAAATTAAAAATACGTATCCGTATCTGAATAATTTTCATTTTCCATCTCAATGGACATAATGGAATCAGACTTGAAATATTATAGTGATAATTACTAATAAGAACGTTTGTTGTCATTTTCATTCCTTACTATTAAGAAAATATTATAATTTTCTCCAAACTCTACTAAAAACCTTAAGAACTCAAAAATTAAGCCAGATATGTATAGGGAATGTTGATACTGTTCCATGCAGAATTTCATTCTTCTACAAAATATTGAAAACAAAATCATTGTGTTTCGGAAAGTCGAGTTTGAATGGCCTTAAGTTCTGAAAGAAATTAAATTTTAGACAATCTGTATATATTATAGTAATAACTTCAGCGAAAATGTCAAGGTTTCTTCTCTTCATAATTCCAATTTCAGAATTTTTTTCTTTAAAACCGACGACAGAACATAATTTTAAGTATCATGATATAAATTCATAATTTTAGAAGAATAAAATTTCTAAAACGCCTATACTTAGGTATAGGGAATAGTAATAAAGATCCCTCTAAAATAACGCTTAGATTTCAAAAAGTGGAAGTAAAACTACATCATTGCGTTTCAAATATGAAAGTCATCAATTTCCGGAAATGCCGCCGTCTTGAAAATATTTTTAGTGAATATCTCTAATTCCCTAAGATGCATATACAACTTTGAAGAAAATTATCATTAAGAAACGCAATTTATCTAATGGCCGATCGCAATCAGTCACGGTATAATTGTTAATAGTACACATGGAGTATTTTACCACAGATATCCAAATTTATAACAAATGACAAAAAATATCAATACAAGAACCTAATAAAGAATGTTAAACAAAAAATGAAAGGACTAAGTTAAGTATGTTTTATATGGTCGTCATCCAGATCTAATCATATTTAACTTAGTCCTTTGCAACGCTTTTTTGTTTAATTTTCTTGTTTGAGTTTTCAACTGATATTTTTTAAAGTCACTTTGCATAAATTTGAATATCTATTGTTGAATACTCCACATGTACTACTCACAATTCTACTACATTCTCCATGAATGGAAAATAAATCTAAAATGTCATTTCTTTTCTGTAATGTATTTCATTCGTTATTTTGCTTGTCAGATATATAGACTATGTGTATTTGTGTGTATAGTATTCAAGGATTACTAAGATTTTAAATGCACTAGAAAGGCACATTTTTCGGACTTTCACAACAATGAAGTTTTTATAAAACCACCGTGAGATCCATATTAGACTACTCGTCAACCCTTTATCCAAGGGCAAGTGATACTCTATTAAAGAAAATCGATGTCGTCCGGCATAAATATTTACGTACGTGTGTAGGATATTTACGCAGTACTCTAATCAATGTTCCCCTGGCAGAAACTTGTGAGTTACCCTTATACCTAAGAAGAAGAATGCTAGAAACAAAATACTTAATGAAATGTTTATTTCAAAAGAACTCTATCTCCAGCAAAATCCATAATTTTTTCCTATCAGATCTCACCTCTAAATATTGGATCAACAAAAAGTCACCAATATTAACTAAAAGATATTACGTCCTAAACTCATTAAACATAACCAACATTAATCAAACACGGTACAATTACTATGATATATCATTTAAGTTCTTACACTTTCCTATCAAATGCTAGCACCACGACGAACTCATTATACCAACAATTCTATCAGTTATTAATCAAGGGTTTACACATTTAGTAACTCACAAATTCAAAGATTTCTACGTTGTCTATACGGACGGGTCAAAAAGAAACAAGAGTTTTGGAAGCGGCTTTTATGATCAACAAACGAAAAATCAACGATCATTCAAACTGAAAAGTATAATGTCTGTTTATTCATCGGAATTAATAGCGATTCACGAATGATTAAAATATATTAATTCACAAAACATCAAGCAATCCATACTAATCGTAACAGATAGCAAAAGTGTGACAGAGAAATTCAAAAATCTCAATTCTGCAAACAAAGTCAGTCCGCTAATTGTGCTTGTTTTTCAAGAAATTAATAAACTTCATCGTCTAGTAGAAATAATATTGGTAAGAGGACATATGGGAATTCAAGGGAACAAAATAGCTGACAAAGCACCAAATTGGAATGCCAAGCACCAGAAGAACCATGTTGTATCACCCTCGGATATAGTAGGAATAGTAAAGCAAAGATGGCGCGAAGAATTCCAAAAATGGTTCTCTAATAGAAATAAGTACTGGCCAGTTTTATAAACAGCTACAGGAAGACTTACCACACATACCATGGTTTCATCAAACCACGTCAAAAAATTTTGTTAGAACAATATAAGTAGACTCCGCAGTAACCACGGAACTTGCAGCAGTTATTTATACAAAAACAAACTACGCGACAGTAATTTACGTCAGTGTGAGGAAGGAGAATCATTAGAGCATATCATTCTCATCTGTAGTAGGTTCGACAATAACCGACAAAGTTTCATTCAAGCAGTATCAAAAAAAGTAATTAATCCCTTTAACTATTCGCTTCTACTAGCTTAGTGAAGCCCAGACGTTTACTGAGAAATATATAGATTTCTTAATGTTTGCAAAGTGTATGTATGATTTAGAATGCATGATAAGTATGAAAGTGGAAACCTTTTGTCTTATACGATGTGGGTTAACCTTGAAACGGAGGTTCAGTTATACTTTGTGTTTTTAATGCCCTGACGAACCCCTGGGCGAGAAGAGAGTCTTAATCTTTTTCCAGTTCATCCTACAAGTATGAAAGATATAGAACAATATTTATAAATATAAAGTAAATAGTTTCTGGACCTGGCGTAAAGCTAAATCCATTAAATGAAAAAACAACAACAACATGAACATAATTTTGGAGGCGTAGATTTGTTGCGCTGTATTTCAGCCAGAAACATGTCACATATCAATTATTCACCTGCAATGGTTCCACAAATACAGAGTTTTTAACATAACGTATATTAGCAGAAGGGGAGTACTCGCTGTAGAACGTTAAGGTTTCGCACCTTGCGAAACCATAACGTATATTTGAAAAAAGTTGAATAACTCAAAAACAGCTGATTTTGGGTATAAGGTACCTTAATAAGTTTTGATGTAGAATTGCATGAGCGATCTAAAAAACTCATAAAAAAATATAGCATACTATTGAAATTAAGAAAGTTGACGTGAACTTCCGATAAATCGGAAGTGATACAAAAGCGTAAATAATGTCGTCAATAAGACCAAATGACACTATCCGTAACTACAAGTTTTCAGAATTGTAGGATTTCAGAAACAGAAAAGTTCTAACGAACCAGTTCCGGGAATAAGCCTGTATACTAACTGAATAACAAAAATTAGCAGCTGTTTTGCCAGTGTCTACAAAACAGTAGCAAAGCAATAAATATGTTCACTACCTTGCGACATTATTCAGCATCTATTTTCTCCTCCTGTTAGCTCGGTTATCGGCAGGTGATTAATATATCTATTTATCATAATGAAAAAGCATTTAGAATCTAACAGCATTATTAGTATTGAAATTTTAGTATTTTTGCCGAAAAGAAATATACTCTTTATCCGCAGAAAAAGACAATCGAAATAAATATTTTGCAATTTTCAAGAAATATGTAATGTCCCTGAGGTAAAATACGTTTTCTGAGATATAATTGATTGATAATTATAACAAAGTTTAATTACACCTCAATACGTAATAAAACTAGCTTCTTCAAATAAAAGAAATTAAGTTAAAGGAATAATCATTTTAGTCATAGTCTGATTTTTAAGTATAAATTTTATATCTTAAAAAGCAATGCACATTCTTTATTCCTATGGAATAATAAGTGAAATAATAAGAAAATTCATTTCTCGGTGTAAATAAACGTTGAGTGCAATACTTATAATAGCATGTAGGTCTACTATGATTGACCTTTTACAACGAAAGAACAATTTCTTTATGACAAATCTTTTCAATTATTTTAAATAGTAATAATTAGAAAATCAGTTTCTTATGATTAACGAATTATTTCCTGAACTTGATTACTTTCATCTAAAGAAGCCAATTTTATTACGAATGTCTTGAGGTTATAATCAAACTTTTTTCACTCATTTCTCACAAGACGTAATTTACTTTAGAGCCACCCCATATTTCTTGAAAATTGCAAAATATTTCTTTGACTTGTTTTCTTTTCCGACAAAAGTATATTCGTTTTCGATAAAGATATCAGAATGTCAATGTGAATAACGTTCTCAGATGCTGAAGTTTCGATTCGGATAAACAAATATCGTAACCACCTGCCGATAACCGAACTAACAGAAAGGACGATGTACCCTAGATACGAGTATAATATATTTTCTCAAAAGAAAATCTATTAGTACGTAACAAAGATCGATTTAAAATGGGATCCAAGCTAAGTGTTATAATAAGAAAATTGTTCTTGTTGTTCTTCGTAAACAAGAAGGAATAATTTCTTAGAATGTTTCTTCACTAGCAAATAATAACTTATTCATCCGAAACTAAGATACTCTTACTAAGAATTTAGATTTCTTCAAGACAAATATTAGTATTATGTTAAAGTGTTATTGCTTTTACCAAATTTGATAGTGCTTTTGCATCCTTTCTTTCTTACTACATAACATGCAATTTTTTCAATATTTTAAGATATTTGTTTGGGACTTTTACCTTTTGCCTTTTATTTAACAGTAGGAGTATTATTCATACAGAAATAAAGAAAAGAAAAAGGGTAACAAAACTTCTATCTGTTTACTAATTAGTAAACATCTGAGAGCATGATACTATTCTTTATGTATATTACCCATCGTAAGTTCACTGTGCTTAGTTGGATTTTCAGTCGCAATTCTCGAAACTAAACGAGACTATTATTATAAATTTCTCAGGCGTCAATGGTACAGGTTACATGTTTCCCGATAAACTTAGTAGTATCGAGAGAAGTAGTCTTTTGAACTGTTATTTCCTGTCACTAGTCTGTTAATTTCTGAAATTCAGTCGATCAGCCTTTTCCACGAAACTACCGAGAGCTATTAAAGGACGGAATACCATATTTGAATTGGTTCATTTTACAACTTTTATTTTTTTAGAACATTTTGGACTATGTCTCATATAGAAAAAAATATTTTCTATAGACAAAAAATGCTGAGATATTTTCAAATTTATTTCGTACATACATTGACATATATGTATCTATTTTGAATGTTGAGTTAATCTCAACTCTTACCTAAAATTACATTAATAATAACATGAAGGTTTGACGTTATACATTCTCTTCAATAATTTATAGTATGTATGTACGTATGTACGTGTATATATACACATAATACGTATCAAACGTATAAACATTCCCATCTTACAATTTGTTAAGCCTGTGATCTGCTTTAACTTTTTAGTGTGTTGTTTAAAGTGCATACATTTGTATATCCTGGTTACATACATAGTACGTTTTAATAGTTTTTTTTTATTTTCTAAGTTCTTATCAACAGCTTTTTTACTGCATAAACATACTTCACTTGTTTGTTGGAAAATATCCTTTTGATAGATGTAACTTGCAATATCAATTTAAAGCGATGGATGAATAAAGCACAACAACCCATTTCGTAATTTTTCAACTTGCTGCGTTCTCTTTGCGACATATGTATCCATTTTACTGAAGACTTCGCAGCGGTACATCAAATTACAAAAGACATGTTAGTGTGTTTCTGAAGAACAATAAAGCACTCCTTGTACAAAAGTTCGTATAATGTCGTTTAGTTCCTATATGTTGGTATTTATGGGAATAATTAAATTCCTAAAACAATATCAATTTAAGTACGCTAGAATGCAATGATTTTATATTATTTTATTTTTCTGTGTTATATATAGGTATTCTTTCATTGTTCACTTCCTTTTTTACATTTTTTACATTTCACGGTGATATTGATAAGCAGACACTGTGTTTTCACAATGGTCTGAATGTCACCGTTTATTACCGTATTTGGTTTTTTTATCATTACTTCACTGTTCATTTGTATTTTTATTTATGGTAATAACAAAGAAATATAATTATTATTATTAATTAGACACTATAAAAACGTTTCGCTACTAAAGACAATAACGAAATAAAAAATGTATCCTTTAGTCACAGGGTAATACAAATTAATTTTATACAAAATATAAATTACAGCCAAAAGGTACACAAGCAGTTTAGAATAGAGTCTTAATATTCCTCCTAATGATATATTAGATAAATAAAGTTATAAAAGTGTAAATTTTAAATATGACAACATACACGCACATAAATATTGTACTACATTTTTTATACCTATTTCTACATAAATATGTAAATACAATTATTTTATCTACAGTGTCTAATGTTGAGAAGAAGTTACTAAACACACTGAGAAAAATGTTTTCTAAGGCCACGAAAGTTGACTTTCTTACATTCATTTTCTTCAGAGAAGTAAGTTTTTTTCTTGGAACAAGAATACTTATTTGACACAAGACGATGAATTTTCTTCCCAACAGTAAATGTTTTTCTTAAAAAATCTCTAAGGTCAAGCAAAAAATTTCTTGATTTTAAACTTTTAGTTATCGTGCATCGTATAGTGCATAAGTAGTACCTATATTGACGTGGTGCGATTAGATGGAGAGTTATTTGGTTCAAAACAATACTTTTTTGCTTATATAGGAGAATGAGAAGTACTTAAATTAAGTAAGTCTTACTTGCTCTTAGTAAACACTTTTTCTGTGTGCAGGCTGCTTGTGAGAATAACTTGGGTTTTCTTACAAATCACCACACACATAATAACTACAACAATTACAGGCATAATTTGTTGCATTGTCAAACAAATGGACTGCATTAACCACACAACTATGACTCAGATTCGATATTTATAATTTCCTAAAGAACTCAAGTTCTAGCTGGAATATTTTTTCTGTGCACGTGCATCCTGAATTATAATATAATTAACTAAGAAACAAAATATTACTCACAATATATTAATTAAGTTTTAGCCATTCAGAGAAATTTATGATGGTAATTTGCAACTGTAATATAAAACACCGTTGCTTTATAACCATCGTTAGCTTAAACAAAAGTAAATTAATCAATATTTGCTGCAGCTCAGCAATAAAGAAAATCTACTTACGGTGTATTATTAAAATTCCAGCTTACATAGTCTAGAATAATTAATTGTTAGGCTTAGAGTGAATTCATACGTTTTAATATATTTATATTACTGAAAAACGAAAACACTTTTTTATTTAACTTATTTAGTTGTAAATGTTGTTCTAGTTTTAGACTGAAAACACGAAAATAGTGTGAATATTTCATTAATGAGAATTGAATTTAACTAGGCATGGAAAAATCGTTGCTGTAGGAATAAGGTACCAACCAGAAATGCGAGATTTTTTGCAATGGATTGTAGTCACCCTACAGACAATATTAAAAAGTGTACTAATTTTTGATTTAGAATAATCGTGTAATAATAATATCGTTTATTGTCAAACAATTTCCCATTTACAGGACAAATAAATAAGTAATACATACAAACAGTGCATTAGGGAGAACAATAATAACACAAATAAGATATAAATATATGTACACAGTAATAGCGCAATAACATATTTATTTATTTATTTATTTATTTAATTTCTCCAATAGAACGTACAACGCATAGGAGACGTCACTAATACAATAACACATAAATTATATAAAATACACATAATATACAATACACATAAATACAATAGCGGGAAAATATTTACGGAGCATACAACCTAAAATAGTCATTTAAAGAATAAAAACAATTTTCCGATAGTAAACATTTCAGTGTTCTCTTAAAAGTATCAATATTGCGAATGCTTTTGATATTTTGCGGTAGTGCATTAAATATCTGTATAGCTGTGTATATGCTGCTATATACTAATAAATGTTAATATTCTATGTTCTATAAATACACTTCGACAACTGTCTCGGAATTCCATATTGAACAATAGTCTTATAATGCGTTTCTGGGCGATGAATATTCTTCCACTATGCAATCCCTGCCCCCATACTGTAATGTTGTATTTCATATGTGGAAATACTAGTGAGTAGTACACTTGTGTAACAGTGCATCCGTTGTTAAACTACACTTTAATTTTAAAATTGCAAAGTATGCTGAATGAAGTTTGCTAACTACACTATCGATTTGATCTTTCCATGTTAGGGTGCTGTCTACATATAGTCCTAAAATTTAAGTGGCTTCGCTTCGATCAGTGCTTGTTCCACTACAGCGCGCAATCGGAACCGCATAGAAACTGTTTTATCTAGATTTAATAGGAGTGTATTCCTACCACACCAAGTTTCGAATTCGGTCTTACACTAGCTTTGTTTTGGTTCGGAATTCATTATTAGTAACAGAACTGCGCAGAACGTAAGCGCACAACATTATAATTCCAGAATGGTTCCGAACTTTTAATAACCAAAACACATTTTAGGAGCCTGTTACTGCCATCTTTTAGATACAGACTAAAATACAAACCAACAAAATATCAATAGCGAATGTTCTGCGCTAAATCTTTCAAATCCTGTCTCTGTCTACCACTCACTTTCCATAAATTTTATTCCCATGACAGTAATTCACAAAAAAAACTCAAATACAAACGGAAAAAAAATCTCAAACTTTAAAAGACAACGTAAATATCAATGTCATTGATGACGAACGTATCGAAATAACTCGAATTTCTGAACACATGCACCGATGACGTAATTTCGAACTAATAATTCAGAATCGGTACTCATGGAAGTGCAAGAACTATTTGAACGGTTCCAGAATCATTCTGAATCGATTCTATCAGTAACCAAAACGTCGGACTAAAAATTCGGTTCGCGTTCTTAAATAACCAAAACGCTAAACTGTAAATGCGCGTGCGCAACAACTCTAGAACCATTCTGAATTCTGAACCAAAACAAAGCTACTTATCCACATTACCGAGTAGTTCTAAATCAGTTGTTGGAGATAGGGCAACAGTATTGTCATCCGCAAAGTTTATTAGACAGCCATCTGATACATGATGCCGTAAGTCATTAATGAAACAGTTAAATATGAATGGACCAAGAATGGAACCTTGAGCCACACCCAATTCAACATTATGCTTCTCAGAAACAGTACCCTTTATGTTAACAAACAGTTGTCGTCCATCCAGGAACGATAAGATTAGATCTAGTGGTTTGCCGCGAATACCGAGCGAGCTCAACTTGTTTTCGAGAATATGGTTGTCTACAGTGTCAAACGCGGAAGACAAGTCAAAGAATACTGCCGCCACTTTTAGTCTCTTATCCAACTCCCGATGGATAAATTCAATCAGCTGAATTGTTGCACTTTCGGTCGAACGCTGTTGTCTGAAAGCATGTTGACAGTCACTTATGAGTTGGTATTTATCTAGATATTTAATGATTCTGTTATGTATAAGTCTCTCAAAGATTTTGGAGAAACCACTGAGCACTGATATAGAACGATAGTTATCAGTATTTCCGCGATCATCTTTTTTGTATACCGGCGTTACTCGCGCAACTTTTATCGCAGATGGATATTTTTCCTCATCTATACACCTATTTAGCAAACAAGTGAGAGGCCCACAGATAGCATGTTGAACAGGTTGCAGCACTTTTCATGTTATCTCGTCTGGATCCGCTGATTGCGTGTTTTTTAAGTTAGATATAGATTCTTGGACCTCTTGTGAATTAACGTGCTCTAGAAATAATGAATTGACCACATGCTGACCACATGTTCCTTCAGTGCTGGAGTTCCCATATTTTGTGTTTACTTTGTTTTTTGCTGATGTGGCAAACTGCTTTGCAAAGTTTTGGACAACAATTTTAGGATTACTATCAGTTCCATTTAATTTTATTTCACTTGATTGTATGTTTCTATTCAATTAATTATTTACTATCTTCCAGATCGCTTTTTGCTTGTTGTCAGCACTAATAATCTTGTTATTATAGTAGGCCTTTTTCGAATCCTCGATGTTTTTCCTGTGTTCTTTTTTCATTTCTCGATAGGTGTTTTTCATACTGATGTTATTTCTATGAATAGCGTAGTGGTTTCTAAGTTTTCTACTAGATTCTCTGATGTGATCTGTGATCCAGGGTTTGTAGTCGTTATTTGTGCATTTTTGCCTTATTTTCGGACAATGTACATTATAATAATACAGAAAGATATCAATAAATCGCGTAAATGCAATATTTTGTGCCTTTATAAACTCCCAGTCAATACCCGACAGTGAATCAGCAAACGTATCGAAATTAAGTATATGGGCTTAGTATTCGCTTAAACACGTAGTTAGTGTTAGTCCTATTCGGAACCGTCATAGTGGCTTGCATTTTTACTGCACAATGGTCAGATATAGCCGGATCAAAGACGTCACACGAGAATTCATTTACAGGAAAATTACTGACTATGTAATCAATTTGGCTCTCACTTACTCCATTTGTACTCCTAGATATTCGCGTTGGCTTATTTATTTTATTTATAAGGCGATGCGATTGAAATAAATCTGTCAACAATTTAGACTTCATGTCATTTGTTAATAACATATTCACATTGAAGTCACTACAGAGAATGGTTATGTCGCTGTTGGCTATCGTGTAATCTAGAATACTCGTCAATACTTCCAAAAACAAGTCATAATCTCCATCAGGTGATCTATAGACATTGACAACCAATATCTTTATTGTTTCAGTATAAATAAAGGTACCACAACATTTTATACTCATATCTACAGACTGCATCCCGATGTATTTACAATCTCTATAGGAGATACCTCTTTTAATATATGTTGTGACACTCCCATGCTTATGTGTTTGCCGATTATAATACGAAGTATCATCATATTCGTTCAATTGCATAGACTGAATACTATCCTCAGTGGTCCAAGTCTCTTGGAGACAGAGCACATCAGGATATTCATCGTCTGTTAGCAGATCCAATGTTATCAGTTTTGTTACATATGTACTATGTGCAGATTGGCAACACTGCTCAGCTGACAAGTGACACTGATCATGATAAAGACATGATGCCCAATTACGCACACAATAGACATCCGTTGTCATAAATAATGTAATATAACCTATACGTAATAAACCAGTTACGTGCTTATAAATGTGTTGAGTATTATTAACAGACTAACATTACATGGTGGCAGCTAAAACGCGCGTATAGCTTATGTATAAGAATTGCAATTCTAGAACCGAACTCCGACAAAATGAGTGAAGGAAGAACGCCAGAAGTTTTTAATTTCCAAGGAGATAATGTTTCCAACAGTTGGAAATTGTGGAAACAGAAGTTTGATGTTTATATGATAGCGACAGGGAAAGATACAAAGAAAGATGATGTTAAAATTGCCATATTGTTAAATCTCCTAGGGGATGATGGTATACAAATATTCAATACTTTTGAGTATGAAAATGAAGGCGATGATAAGAAGTTTTCTGTTGTAATGGACAAATTTAACAAACATTGTAGTCCTTTGAAAAATCTGGTTTACGAACATTTTAAGTTCTTTAAAAGGGATCAGCTGGCTAGTGAAACAATTGATCATTTCGTCACAGCATTAAAACAGCTGTCTGCAACATGCGAATTCAAAAAGCGAGACGTACTGATTTTAGATAGATTAGTATTAGGCGTACGAGACTCTAGAATTCAAGAAAAATTATTACAAATATCTAATTTGAAATTGAACGATGCTGTTGACATATGTAGGTCAATGGAAAGCAGCAAAATAACACAGAAGGAGATTGCAAAGGAAACTGAAAATGTTAGTGCTATTAGGAAAGGTGTACAGAGACTGAATGTAAGCTACAAAGGAGACAAAGGGGACAAGAAAGATTTCAAAACATCTAAGTGCGTTTGTCAAAGTGCATCGAGTGACAACTCTAGTAGTACGAGTAATCGAGAACAGACAGGTAACATTATTAAAATATTATGTAAAAATTGCGCTTTAAGACATTACAAGGGTCAATGTCCTGCTTTTTCTAAATATTGTTCATTATGTCACAAACGTGGACATTACCGTAAATGTTGTCGGGTTGCAAGTAAAGTTTCGGAAGTCGCTAATGTGAATAATCTCTGTGAATCTGATTATGATAACAATACAGACAGTAGTGGTTCACAAGAGCAAGTAGTTTGGACAATACATGACGCGAGTAATGACTCTGTAGTTGGTTCGGTAGAGTGGTTCGAAGAAATTAAAATTCACAATCACACCGTAACTTTAAAAGTTGACACCGGTAGTCAAGTCAATATTTTAAATTATAGCGATTTTATAAAATTAAAAATTGATAAAGGAAGACTTCAAAGTCCTTCCACAACATTAGTGAGTTATACCGGACATAAAATTGACGTGTTAGGACAAATTCATTTAAATAGTGGTTTCAGAAATGTCTCAAAAAACTTAGCATTTTACATACTCAGTTCGGACGATTCCAAATCTATTTTAGGTCTGAGTGCAGCACAGGACCTGAAAATTGTTAACAAATCTGAAAATGTTTGTGTTGTTAATGACGATTTGTGTACAATATTAAATGATTATAAGTCTGTATTTGAAGGTATTGGTAAGGTTAGTAAACTGTGTAAAATTACTTTAACAGACAATGCTGTACCGTTTATCAGTGGTACGCGGAAAATACCGTTAGCTATAAAACCCAAAGTAAAAAAGGCATTAGATGAAATGGTCCGAAATGGAATCATTGTTCTTGTTAATGAACCGACGGATTGGCAGAATCCTATTGTTGTCGTGCCTAAAAATAAAGGCACGGATATTCGCATAGGTATGGATCCGGTTTATTTAAACAAATATGTAAAACGAGAACGTTTTCAAATTCCGACACAAGACACCCTGTTTGCGGAATTAGCAGGTGCGAAATACTTCTCATTGCTAGATGTTTCGTCAGCGTTTTTACAATTACCGCTTGAAAATAATACTTATTAATTTTCACTCCTTTCGGCCACAAATTAGGCTGTTTGAAATTTTCAGCTTCTGCTGTCACAGATACTTTGAATGATGCATATGTGTCTGGATATTTTGACTCAATTTGGTCACACTGGACATTTGAGAACTTTTTGTCAGTCAAGTAGGCCATTAGTTCCTGTTTGGTTGTTTTGGGCTCTAATCCGCGTACATGGAAATAATTATATTGTTGAGCTCCTTTCAACGAAAGGTCTGTTGCTGTTCCAGCTACAAGTGGTACATTATTGTTGCGTCGGGGTTTTGAGACGAGTATATATCCGTCATTATCATTGTTATGAAGCTTATTTAATTCGCCATTATCGGCGTCATTGTTTTTTGCACTTATCATTTGCTGTAATTTGTGCTCTTCTTTCTCCCTTCTCGTCATGTCCGTATTAGCGGCATTCGTTCTACTTTGTTTGTTTATCTGCGAGAATTGCGGTTCAACGACCCCGGCAGCTGACTGTATGTTCTTTTCTTGCTTTTTGGAGACCCAATTTTTTGCTGTACTATATTTATTTTCGGACTGTGTTTATTTGTAATTTTAGTTTCACCCATCTGGCACTGATGGCAGCATGTTTTTGACATGAAGTTTTGTAATTTCGTGGTTAATAATTTGTTTTGCGCAATTAGTTGTTCAATTTGATTTGTTAAGGATACCACTATACTGTTATTAATTTGAGATAGTAGTTTTTCTACCATATCGGTAAGTAACTTATTGATAGATATGATATTTTCATCATGACTTACTGTTTCCTCGGCTGTTGCGGATTTCAGATTAGTAGCACGTGCACCATATTTTAAACAATTGGCACAAACCCAATTTTTGTCTTCATTGGTTTCTTTCATTGTTGTATAGTGTTCAATCGTCAAGTTTATACATTGTATAGGTATATGAAATTTTAAATTACATCCACCAGTACACACGAGATAATCGTGATATCTACCGATTGATTTTCCACACGTCACACCCGACCGCCATGACAATACAAATTCAATTCAATACATATTAGGAAACCAAATTATATATCATAAAAAAATATATCATCGTAGTGCAAATATGCGTCACGACACGTTGTTTATAGGGAAGAACTCAAGAGAATGTTGGTCCTGGGAAAGGGCAAAGAAGAAGTATGTAATCGACAAGTATGCGACTTCGATAGAAGCTATTTAATGTGATTCATATTAGCAAATACATTAGTATTAATAATAATAAACCGCTATACCAATAACACAACCAGCAGATATTCATTGACACAAGTCAAAAAGAAAGATGCAATATATAGTAAAAAATTATGAACACAAATAGTTGTGAACAGAATAACAATTAATTCGTATTAAAGTGTCTAAGTTGTTTTTTAAGTAAATTAAAGTTAATTATGTTTTTTATATTACATAGCAATATATAGTAAAAAATTAAAGAAGAAAGATGCAATATATAGTAAAAAATTATGAACACAAATAGTTGTGAACAGAATAACAATTAATTCGTATTAAAGTGCCTAAGTTGTTTTTTAAGTAAATTAAAGTTAATTATGTTTTTTATATCACATAGCAATATATTGCTATGTGATATAAACCTTGCCCCTTGCTATCATCAAATCATTTATATAAATTAGAAACACTGTGGATCGCAGGGCAAATCCTTGAGGCAGCCTAATATTATCAATAAGAAAAGAAGATTGAATTGAAAGAAGATTCTATGTATTCCATAATGTTGCAACTTATGTACCTACAAGAGATTATTGTGATTGACGAAGACAAATGCTTTTGACAAATTATAAGTCGACAAGAAACAAATATTTGCTCGTCCACTTCTAAATTCAAAATTATGAATAACTGAAGTACAATCATACGCGGCATACGTACTATGCTTTATACGTAGTTTCGCCATTAATGAACAGATGCTTATCTATGCTGCAAATACGCTGCGGTTTAACTATGTGCTAGAATATCATACTGATTACTGTAACATTATTGTTAATATGTTCATGTGTATGTATTATTATCGTCAGCACTTTTTACTAAAATAAAATAATTTACAACCAATTTAATATGAAACACTTTAAAAATGTTCATTAGGAGAATATCATCAACGGTCATGAAAGTATTTTTAGCTAAAGAAAATGCTGCCGACGAAAGTAGAATATGATTGAACCCCACCGCTTAATGCCTGCAGTATGGTGAAAATAACTACATATAAAGTAGTACCCTAATACTAAAATTGTTCTTTTCATTTCGCACATTTCTTTCTTTTTTGCAAAAAGTATATGTTCAAAGTTGCAACTTAAAAATCAATATTCTGATGAAGCCTAACTACATATTTTTTTTCCAACAAGAAACTCACTGATGCATGCGAAAATTTGAATGCAGCTGTTTAAGATTTCAGCAGTTTATCGAAACTTATATCAGTGCAATTAAGTCGCTGGAATATCATTTTATCCTGAGCAAAAATAGAATGAAATGATGAAAATGTTACAAAAGAATTAATATCATTGTTAACGGTTAATTACTATTATCATACTTTTCACACCCGCACTGGATTCATCTAGTTGCCTTTTCTCTAAATGTTGGAGATGGTGGACAAACATTCTTGATTTCTAGGTTTGATGTGCATATGGTAGTGGGCAGCTATATATGCTACTACCTTTAGTATTGGTTTAACATGATAATTGGGGGAATTGGCAGTCAGGCGAGGAAGTGAACATGAATAAGAACCTCTACAATACAATATCCAATGAAAACCATAATTCGATACAATTTCAAGTATTGATTATGTTTACTTCTGTTGGTTATTTATTCCAATATAATAATAAAGATCATATTAAAGGTTACTTATTACGTTTAATTTCAGCTCTTTCTATATGTTATTAGTATAAGTAATATTTTGTACACAAAGTTGATTAACATTTTCAATTAAAACATGAATGTAACCTATATTGTTATGTGGCAATATGGCCCTTGATTATTCTGCAAACAACATTGAAGAATTAAAATATGTACTTAAAATTCATCTTCAATTTTATATAATAATTTCGGAGTTCAAAATAAAATAATTGAAGATTTACTCTAAAACAATTTAATAATAATAATTTACTTATTATTTGAGGAATTCTAAAAATAAAACATAAAACATTATTACAAAAATTTCATCAAGAAAGTAGGACTGACATGTAAAAATCTGAAACATGTGGGTATTTATTTTATACTTTGCAATCTAGAATCTGTTTTATATATTTACTGCCAATCTTTCCTACACATACAACATTTTTACATGGCTGACAAACAAAAAAAATAAACAAAAAAATAAGACATTATTTTTGCATAAAATATAGGTTATCGAATAATATTAACGTATAAGTATCCTCAAGGGTTTCAATAATAGAATGATGTAATTCCTTAATTATTTGCAGAACATACATACATATATCACACTGACTATATAGTCTGCAGAGTGTAGAAATCGCGTTTCTATAGTATTTTATTCACCGTGTAATGTGTGATCTATAACATTAATCCCAACAATTCCTTAAAATACATGCTTACGTTTTACGTCACATTTAAATCTTTCGCCTCGTTAAAAGTTTTCAAATGCAAAATATTTACAAATTTTTAGATTCAAGAACATTTCTAACAAACGGGTCGATGGCCGCAGTGGTTAGGTGGCTCACTATCGTTATGAGAGGACGATAAGTGCCGGGGTTCAATTCTCTAGAGGGACGGTGACATTTTTTCGGAGAGTTTAATCCCGGATCGACTTGCCATTCGCTGTTGGGAGCAAAGTGATTAACAGCGCGGTATCATAAAAAGCGATATGATGCTATCACAAAGCCATTTGAACACAACTTACACACACAAAACTACACCGTGAGAGTTGTAGAGACAGTCAGACAAGCGATACAGCTTGCGGAGTCACTGCAACTAAGCACCCACCACACATATAAAAGGGACGACTCAAAACCCGAAAATTCAAACAATTATTAAACTTGGAACATGTAAATAACGCGCATATAAATGCGTGAACATACCTATAATCCTAATAATTTTTTCTGTGGAAAACTCTCTGGATAGGTGAAATGAATTTTTGTGAAAATTGGAAGTTTTCCATTCTGCCTATACATACGTATAGTTGGCTAACCGTAAATGGAGGAAAAAATTTTAAAGACCAAAATTATTTGACTGAATGAATTATATTAAACAACCAAGAAAGCAAGTTAAATATATCAACATTTAAAAAGTTCAGAGTGATTTCAAGGACTGTGGGCTCGTAATAAACAATTAAAACATCGGCATCACCAAACACCACAACTTTGATTAATTACTACTACATTCGGTATTCGGTTGATGATGAGAACCCATGCGTTCTCGAATCGCGTGTCCCGAGTAGTTAATCAAAATTGTGGTGTTTGGTGATTGGTGATATAACTTCATTATAAATTATTTTGCATTAGAGCTTATAATTATACATTAGAACCAGCCTTTGTGCTTTTATTATACATTAACGCATTTATTTTTTATATTTAAACATAATGGATTTTTCTACATGGTAATGAAATTCGCGAAACAAATGTTGAAAGCATAGAAATTTGTTACGCCATGCACATCGCATAATGGTATGGTTACCAGATGTGCAGCAGCAATATGTCTTGCAAAAATTATTGTTCACTTTGAGCATCAAGCTTGTTTATTGTATCGTTTAATTTGATTTTATTGACATGCGTAGATGTACCATTATTATCATTAACAACTTCGGATATTATCATTGGTAAATCAGATACATTTATAATACTTATGGTACCAGTTTGCACACTACCGATCTATTACTCAACCCAGAAATGTATACTTAGTATCAAATCTTTGTATTTTATATTCCTTCTTTACCCCATTTACCTTATTCACCTCATATTTTTTACAGGAACAAGTTTACTATTTACCCTTCTAATGTTTGGAAAGAAATACAAAGAAAATCTAATCTAATAAAACTAATACTTAGAGTAAATGTAATTAATCTTTTACCATTAGCGAGTTACGCGCATAAACAGGATGGAAAACTTCCAAATTTTTAAAATTTAATTTTACCGCTAATATTTTTCTGCAGGAAATAAAAATTGCGTAGGGCATGCTTACATATACTCTACGTGTTCCTAAAGTTTCATGATATGTTGAATTTTCGGGTTCGGAATCATCCGATCTAAGTTGTAAACTCCGATTTTGGAAATTCTTCTTGGGATGAGACCTATGAGACATATTGGTAGTATACCTTTTGAATATTTATTCCTGGAAATTTAGCAGCGCCCTAGCCAGAAAGTTTCGACAAATAAATTCTCAAAGTTTCAAGCTCCCCTTATACAGTAATAAGCTCGCGTTCACCATAAATATAACAAAAACAGTTTTGTTGGGAGTGTGTTGCTACAAGTTTTTTGAATGCATCATAAATGTTAACTATGTTATTTATTCATACTTGAATTGTAAATACTTTCTAGTATAGGAAAATGTCACTATCATAAGTGAAATGTAATATATACATACATTTGTACATACATATTCATCAATGTGTTTTGATGTTATAGTTGTTTAATAAAGATCTATTAAAGTTGAAGTACATAGATGCCTGGTTGGCGGATCGATTTTCTCTCTTGACTTATGTTTTCTTTTCATTGCAGTTTAAATTAATTATTCTTAATTAGCTCGGTAATTCATAAATATTACTAACTTATACATAAATTATTGTATTTGTCCATCAAAAATGTTTAATTGTTAGATCCTAATACGAGATTTTAATTTATCTTATCTTTTCATTAACTTCACTTCTTGGAAAATTCATTATATCCATCCTTCTGCGTTTGGTCATTTATCACTGAACTTGGGTTTTCACAAAACCGAAATTTCATTTGTATCTTTTGTATCTTAATGGATAACAGAGGGTAAGAAGAACACATTACGAAAAAGATTTTTTCTACAAGGATTGTATTTTATATTTGAACACATTACGAAAGTTTCAGATATTAGTTTTCTTTTGTGGACAGAAACATTTTGATTTCCTCTCATATTCAAGATACGATATGACTATTAAATTTATTACAAACACCGCGTCACGAATATATGAATCCTACGTAATGTCATTTAGCTGAAGATTCGCGTGTTTTGGAAATTAGGCTTTCGCAATATTCAAAAATATATAGAATCCACCCGCAACTTTCTTTTGCAACTGTGAACTAGAGCTGGGTAGTATAACCAATTCATAAAACGTTTATTATTTACTGGTTCGTTGGTTGCATATAAAGGTGAAATATATTAATCGGTTATCCAGTCAAAATTCTTAAATTGGTCATGTCTATTAACCAGGTATTCTGACTAACCGATCATGACGGTTAGCGAATCATAAACTAACTAGCTACACCAATTAACAACCGTTATTCACAGTTCTCCGTCTGCCACCGTATCATTGCATATTTAATCCAATTGAACATGTCTGCGCGACATGTAGGAGAATCTGGTGGATCCATGAGAGATTCTATGTGATGTAATAAAGACGGTTACAGCAGATATTAGGAGTGATACTATGCGACATTCAGAAACAGAAATTCAATAATGGTGGGAAAGAGAGATTGGGATTGACCATGAAGATCCAGGCAAATTTATTATTAATCTTGATGAAGAGTCTTAAAAGTGAAGACGATGTATTTCCAAAAAATGTGTCATTTATTGTTATGTTTTTATTGTTTCACAATACTTGGTACCTTTCATTTTCTTTCAACATATGTGCCGATAATACAAATGTCTTTTTAGTTTTGTATTATAATTAAATACATGTAAAACTTTTATCTGTATTTATTATAGTTTATAAGAGCGATAAGAAATTTGGTTACTTATGAATAAAAAATTACCTACTTTAAAGTCCCAATTTCTACTACAATTCACTATTTTTAATCGGAGTTTTGAGAGCTTGAAAGTTACAATCTAAATATTGCAAGTTTGACATGAGCGTTCACTATCACAATCTAACATGTAAACACATAGATGTTGCAACATTGTTTTGACATCAATGATGACGTCTTCGAATCGTGAATGCACTTTACTTCATCTATATCCTCATTGTGCCGAACGGCCTAGTAATTTTATTTCATGTATTTTAAACAAAACGTAAAAATAAATTTTCTGGTATCTACATAGAAAGAAGCTTTAAGTGTGTATTGGGTGGTGCGTAAATTTTGCCAATATTTAGGTAGAAATAAGTTTGCTCTGTTTATATCACAAACCTTTGCTTGCGTTATTTAGTGAAACTAAAGGGATCTGCCAATGGTACTTTGGCAACGATTTCAACGTTGGTTTTTATCCTTAAGCGAATTAACTACGTTTTTAAGCATTTAAAGGTGAAGGAAAATGAGGAAGCAGGGATTGTCACGTTTACCTTTGCGAAAGAAAATTTTTATGTTTGTCTTAATTACATAATATATGACAAACTTTCTGTAGTTGCAAGTAGTTTAAGAAACTAATGATAATTAAAAGGTTTTGTTAGAAGAGCAATTGAAATACTGATTTATAATAATTTGCTTATGTGAGGCTACAGAATTTTGATTAATACTGGTGAAAATGAAAGCGATAGTACGACAATACTTTCGATGATCAGGCTTAGATCATGACGAGGAAGTTTTTATGAAAGATTGTCCAAAATTGTGCGTGAGAACTTCAAAATCTCTGAATAAACCAATATTAGTTAAATTTCGAGAAACAGATTGTTCTCAATAGGATAGATATTGGCTTTTAAGACTGTTTCGAGGAAAACCTATCTGATACTTATAAACGGATATTCTGAGTAGCCTGAAATCAGATCTTTATAATGCTGTCCAAAACTACACTTAGTAAGTTACAAGAATTTGAGAATTTTGAACAGGATCAAGTGCCTTACGAGCAGTCCGTACAATCCGTCGACTAACGGTACTATCGAGAATGCAATAAAGACTTTTAAAAGTTGCTTGAATACATTGCTAATGGATGCCAAGGAGTGCTCACAATTTAATAGATTCGTTAATAAATAAATTTCTTTTTTTATACCGAAATACCCCGCGCTGTTTAAATACAGACAAATCGTCAAAGTTCAGGGGATACAATATACAGTACATATATATGTAAATTGTGCAATAATAATAATATTTCATTTTACGATGATGTGGATACGTCGAACGGTTGTGTAGACGATAGCGAAATATCCTTACATGTTTTACCCAAAGTGTGTAACGACGGTGTAAAAGATTACATTGAGGAACTTCCTTCTGACAAAATCATATCTACAAAATCCAGCAACACTAAAACTGCTGTAGATTCATTTCCAATGCCAATACCACAGTACACAGTAATTGCTAAACCGAACAGTCTAAAAGAACGATTTAGCTAGCTGCTAGACTAAATTTATAAATTTAAGACTTAGTGGAGAGGAATGTATTGTATTGTCCGTTGTTATGATTATAATTTGTAATGTAAATAAAAGGCAGTTGTTTAGGGACGCAATGTTGAACTGATAAATATATACTTAATACAAAGATAGTATTTGATTGTAATTATACAGCTTCCACTTTTTGTAGTTCTTCAACTATGAAGACAAAGGTGTAATGTCTACGTTGTAGTATACCTAGTAAATATGTAATTTTTATAAAATTAAATGCTGTCCGAATAATTATTACCAAAATGTAACAACAACCGGCCCGCTGTAAGATTTGATCCGGCCCGCGAAACATTTTGAAAAACCCATTCATGTCTGATATCTATCGCTAAAAATTATGAATACTACTTTAAAACAGTACTTTTAAACGCAGCCCGCGCACAAAATTATTATCTTGTATTAATTATGCGTAATTGTCACTCTCAATAACAAAAATATCTCGATTAGATTGTGTTTAAAAACTTAGTTGTTTATAAATAAATTCAATCTGCGGAAAGTAGATTTTTTTAATGGAAAGGGATATATTTTATTAGATATTCTAATTCTACAAAAGATTCCCTTTTAATCCGTATTAGATGTTCCTATACCTAAAATGGAAGGCGAATAAGTTATAACGATTTAATTAACTTCCGTACCTAAAATGCTGAGGTATGTCGATTTTCTTATTCACCTTCCATTTAAGGTATAGGGACACCTAATACGGATTAAAAGGGAATCTTTTGTAGAATCAGAATATCTAAGAAAATATATACCTTTGCATTAAAAAAATCTACTTTCCGCAGATTGAACTTATTTATAAGCATCTAAGTTTTTAAACACTCTGTATAATGTTACAGAGAGGAACTTCAAATGTGTAACTACACAATATCAGCTGTGCGTATGCAAAATTTCATTCGTCTCTTTCATTTCTACGCGACGTAATATCACTATAAAGTAAGATCGGTATCTAACTTTTGTTCTTTAATTGCGAATAACTCAGAAGAAATGGCATTTAGGTATAGGGTATGATACATGAAATATGTGTAAAATTATCATAGAAGCTGAACTTCTAATTTATTTTATAGCATGCTATTTAAAAAGTCGAAGTTGATGCCTACTTCCGGTTAACCGGAAGTGATATTTATTCAAAAATATTTTCACGTGATAGTTCATATTCAACTGCAAAATTTTGTTATAAAATTCCGTTCCGTTTGTATAATACTTTTAATAGGGCATTCTCACCAAATATATAAAAATTGTATGAGATGTTGCATGACTATATATGGTATATTTATTAATATTTAAGTATAGAAAGACAATAATTGTATAGACAATGTGTTTTTCAAGTTTATTGTACATAAGCAGACATATTTTTAAATATTTATATGATATAATATGCCAAAATCCAAATCATATCTCTTATTTTCTTCTGCGATACAATGTTTGATGCAATTAGTCCATATTTCAGCAGTGACACGATTAACTCCGTCGGATAATAAAGTGTTTACTTCCGCTAACTTAAATGTTCTATTATTAGCTGCAACATGCTGCTTTACTTGAGCTTATATTAATTCGATGGGATTCAAATTACAATGATATGCGGCAATCGTATAATACTGTGCGAACACTTTCTGATACTATTTTGTCAATAACGTATGTAATAGGATTGTCAGTAATATATTTTTTAGTAAGTTCCAGTAATTCAACTTTTAATAAAGAATTATCAACAACAATTCGTTTTAAATTAAGCCATTCAACTAATGCTTCCTTTTTCCAAGAGATCTCCGTAAAACAATACCTTGTCGCTCCATTAACACACTTTCTCGGTTGCGTTTCACCCACATAAATTCTAATTTTTTGAAAATTTTCCATAATGTTGTTCGCTCGCAATTTCTCATCTGCATTAACAACCTACAAACATTAATTAGATCATGCTAATGTTAATTCAAATATATTTACGCTCAATATTTTTGTACACATGGGAGGTAAGGAAAATCGGGAAAAATCGGAGAGGACGACCCAGAAAAGCGTGCAGTACGGATGAACTTCTGAAAAAAGAGGAAAAACATGGAACGAGGCGAAGGCCCTAGCCAGAAACAGGATAGAGTGGCGTGAATTTGTTGAATCTGTGGAACTAAATTAAGAGAACTTTATACCTCGACACCTTCGGGTATAAGAGATCTTTGATTATGTATGTATGTATGAAGGATTATGTTGGACGTGGTTTAGTTTAAACCTTAAATAGTAATGTTAAATACCGCTTAAGGATGAAACTATCGTTTCGACAAGAGCTGACATACTAGTTTTGACATAAACCAGTGACACTTTATTTTCATATCGCATTATCCCATACAAATTGAAGCAGTACAAGAAATGTTTAATGTCTTCTAGGCGATAGCACCAGATACAATATACTTCGCCAAGGAGAGTACAGTATACAACATCCAATTAATAGGTAAATACAAGATGTGTTATTAAATTCTGTTATGGTTTAGACCTACATTCTAATAGTACCCCTTAGTGGCTTTCCGAGATTGTTAAAACTTGAATATCTTTTGAGATCATTTTTATAAATTACCTAACCTTCGGTTTCGATATTGCAGGTATACGTGACATATATCATCCAAATTGAAACTTCACGAGAAGCGCTAGGGCATAAAATTTTATTTCGTCGTGTTCCACGAAGATAACATTTTTGTAAAAATATTTTTAATGAAAATATAGGACAATATTCAGAAACTATATAAATGCGTTTTGTTTTTTAGTTTAAAAGTTAGAAATTCAATTTTCAATAATAAACAAGCTTTTCGTGCCCCAGTATGGTCTGTTTTAAATTTAACACATTTCACTATATGGCGCAGAAACACGCCAACAAAATTTTATTAGAAGTGTCCAATCTAGAGAGAATGAAATGTATATATTATCTATGGTCAACACTTATCTATTAGCTGTCATTTGTGTGTATTGTATTGTTGTAGTGTCTTTATTTTCATATTTTCTTCGTGTTTTATTACCATTTTTCTGTGTTTTTCAAGACAAATATACCCCAATGCCTTTTACGACACAGCAGAATACGTTTATAGTAATGGCCCACTTTCGCAGTGGAACATTGTAATATTTCTCCAAATTATAAGTAACCTTACTAAGTTGACATTTGTTATCAGTAAAATGTAAATAATAAACTTAACCACAAAATATAGATAAACAGGTTCGCCAATTACTCAGTGTTACCATATTAAAATCAGTGTGACCAACTCAGGACAGTTCAAAATGATCGAGGTGTATACTAATAAAGGATTTATTTGAATTTACAACTATTATTACATGAATAGCCGACAAGGAATGTTATGCATCTTTTGTTCCATTACTTAGTCAATAATTAAGATAAACTCCAAACTTATTATGGATAGTTTGTATGATAAATGCAATATTAATGTAATAGCGTTGATTTAATATCAGATAACTTATCTTTCAATTCCTGAAATATTTCTACTATTAGATAATTAGGTACTCTTAGAGAAATATTTATAGATAACATAAAATTATATATATAACATATATGTACCTTTAAAACATAAAGCTTTATATTGCTACAATTGGGGGATATATACATCTTCAATTATCCATTATATATGTAGATAATTATTTAAAAACGCTAACCCATCTGCAGCTTTCGATGATACACTTTTTACGCTTCAGCGATATCATTTTCTTAATAACACTTCCGAAAGGTTCCTCATCTTCACCCATTTTTTCAATAAAGGCCGTCCTTTCCTGATATCCGTTCGACCCAAATAAAACGAAAGCTACTAATAAAGTCGTTGTACAACCAGATAAAACCAACGGCTTCAGGCTAACTAAATGTGTTACAGAAACCCCTATTTCATACACCATTCCATCTATTTTATAACCCATTTCCCGTAAACGCACGTTTTATGCTCTCATAAAATTCCATTATAAGCACAAGTACACTTAATTTAAATGAACGTAAGTACATTTTGTAGCTGAAGAAAGTATCTTTAATTCGACGTCAACCACTTTCCGTCCAAAATACTTAAAGACGGAATACAAAATAAATTTTTCCGGTATTGTCCAAAACTACGTTCAGTTTTTTTATATGTATATAAATTATAACGGTATTAAAACGTTGAAGTATTTCAAAAGAATTTGTATACGAATATTATAATAATCTACAAAGTAATAAGACAATTGCTTATAAACGTAAATTGCTTGGATATATTCAACAAACAACTAGCAACTAGCACTATCCCATAATATACCACATTGAATTATACCAACAACACCGCAAAGATAATACCATATAATGTTAATTGTTCGGATGAACCTATACCTAAAGTACACAGCTTTATCATATAAAATAGAGAACACAATTTATCCTATATTAATCAGACACAGTATTTGACCTTACCCATGTGTCATGGTGACTATTTCTCTTAAACTTAACACTTTGCCAAAGAATAAAGTTCTTTCCTATATGTAGCTTCAGAGAAAAGGTGGAATAGACAATAATTATATTGCTTCTAACTTGCTTTAACCAAGTAGATTTAGAAAATATTGGAAGAGCCATCTTTTCTAGCGATGATTTTCTGCGCAAAATCGCAACACAGCTTTATAAAGCCTCTATGCAAAAGAGAATGTTGTTAGACCGGGTAATAAGGAAGTGACCCTTACTTCAGAGATTTGTAAGCAGTCAAATACTCTAAAGATTCGATGAAATAAAATAGAATGTTGATGGCTTATTAACGCCAATCCAAGAGAATTGAAAATAAAAAATTACTCCATTGCAAACTACTCAATCCTCAAGGAGACAAACTCAGGTGTCTTCTAGATTTAAAATTCGAACTTCTTAATGATTACCACGGCTTTTCTTTTTTCTCTTTTGCATTGTTATAGTTCTATACATTACATTTAAACATTTTTGTTAAGTTTGAAGATAACGAAGTCCTGACAAAAACACTCCGTCAGCCAATGGAAAGACGCAGAATAAGAAAGACTTAACGGTTTCCTTAAGGAATCAGTCAGTCACAAAACTGCATATGCAGTTAAGTATAAAGAAATTAACATACGTAGTTGAAATTATATACGCAGACAACGAAGTACGCGTAAAAATCTCACGTGTACGACATTAAAAAGTAATGGCAAAATTCAAAAAGATTTAATAAGCCAAAACTTAATAGACTAAGACAGTGTAAAAATTATTAACCCCCTAAGATATTTACATAGATTAAGAATTAGATCAATGTATAATTTTATACACGAAGAATCTCAGAGCGACACTTTATTACAAAGCCCTTATAACCTCTAGTTCCAATTTAGAGCAATGTAACGGTTTTTTTACAAAGCATTTGTTACACAACGTAAATATTTTATCACATTGAGATTTTATCATAATTATATATGTATGTACATTGGGACCCTTATCAGTTTATAACAGAATAGGAACACAAAATACTGTAAGCTGGTATTTGAGTAATTTCGATAACACAAAGTTATCAGCTATATCGATCACTTTGATTTTACTTTTTCATCACGGCGCTCTATTTATTCCACATTGCATGTTTACTTAAAACCGAAATAGCTTTTCCAATTAATTACCTTCCATTTCTATTGTTTCAGGCCTGTGGTAAATAATTACTCGGCTTATTTCCCTTATACTGCCCACAAGCTTATATGGATTGTTTAGTACCGAATATTACATTAAAAGAATACCCATGTGTAACTGAAAAGCGTGCAGCTTTGCCATATGTGGCCCATTATTCGAGTACTGTGCAATTCTACAGAAAATATTGGGAAGATTTATGATAAATAATGACGATGCGTGTACCTTTGAAGTGGCTTTTTTATATTGCAGTATACATATATACAGTACAAGTTTAAATAATTTGCACAAAATTCTTTTTTTGTCAATCAAAATGATATTAGTTTTAATGAGGAGTATCCAAATTTTAAAATTTACTTTTTTTGGGAGTGAGAAAGCAAAATATTACTATTGCCACTATCAAGAAGCCGCTAACAAACGATAAGACAATATAATTAATGACAAAAGGGCTAAGTGTACTGCCTGCAGGACTTTATATTATTGCTAGAAGCATGCATTCATTATAACGTATTACCTAATATAGCTGGACCCCATTAGTAAGGGATAATTGGCATAAAAAAACGAGAAATAGATTTTTAGTTTTGAAAATTCCACTTTATTACACTCTTTTTATTGTTTATTCATTATTATTATTCATCAAGGAAAGAATGGGCAATTAAAGAAGGTTTGATCTCAAAGAACAAAGATCAGACTGATGTATCGAACTAGGTGCAAGGAAATTAATTGCAATCCATTACTACTACTTCCAATTTACAGTTGTGAAGATACTAGATATAGGAATATGATGTAAATATTACTACGCTATAGGAAGTAAAATTAGGTCAGTAACTTTTAGGTTAGTCATAGTTATTATATATTTATTTTGTTTCGTTGAAATTACTAAATATTAGTCTTCTCAATGTACATATGTTTCTGCATTGATAATTATTCTATGAATATACTTTTTTCGACTAAATATATAAAACCGTATATTATTCTGCTTGATAATTATATAAGCTTTAACCAACATCAATGGAACTTAAAACTTATTTCTGTAATAGTCAGACATCAATGTATAGCCTTAAAAATCATTAAATGAGGTTATCGTTCATTTAAATATTATGACTTACATATACAGTGTGTTAAAAAAAGTTGTCGGATATTTTACCCAATTATAATAGTACTGGTGGAAATAAAAAAGTCTTAGTCAACATGGGTCCGCAATTTAACTGTTTTTGACATATAGTCGTTTGCATATTGTATTAATAGGATAAAAATTTGCAAAGAAATTCTGATCGCAATGTAAATTAAACAAATGGTTATTTAAAGTAAAACTAAAGAAATTGTTCTACATGTCCACCGTTCATTTCTAAGCACGCACATACCAAAAATGACGCAAATGATAAATAATCTAATGACAGATGTCTGACAGAACTAATTTTAAGTCGCAATCGGTTGTTTGACAAAGGGAACTATTTTCAAAACCGAAAAAATGAATTTTTTATTTTAAAATATGCAATCGACTATAATATGTCAAAAACAGTTGAATTGAGGAGCCATGTAGACTAAAACTTTTTATTTCCACCAGTACTATAATTGGGTAAAATATCCGACAACCTTTTTTTAACACCCGGTATAGTATCAAGTTACATTTTAAGTTTATTACAAAAAGATAATGTTCGAATTAATTCTTTCATCTCATAACACATAGTTTGTTTGTATGTGTTTACTTTTGAGATATAATAAAGCAGTTTTTGAACATATCCACAAATTCACAAATCCAAGATAAAAGGATTTGTTTACTTACAGCTTTTATTGTAAAAAGAATGAATAATTTAAACACGATCCAGAAACTTTCATTCCGTACTAATTGTTATAACTATCATGTGGCCCTATTTTGTCTTGTATTTTTTAATTATATCCACTTCATACTTTTATATTTTATATCTCTAACTATTTATAAGAAGCTAATAAAAAAATTATTTGAACTTTACCCGAATTGAGAAATTCCAGTCAGAGATAATTCTATGAATATGTTTGAATATTACTTATGGTGTGGGGAACAGTTTGGAGATATAAATTATGCGAATAACTTCCATAAATATACTCGGTGTTCAACAAACTGGTTAAACGTTAAAACTGAAGTATTTTCTTATGTGTGGTGGGTGCTTAGTTACAGTGACTCCGTAAGCTGTATTGCTTCTATGGCTATCCCTGCAACTCTCACGGTGTAGTTTTGTGTGTGTCAATAGTGTTCAAATGGCTTGTGACAGCATCATACCGCCTTTCATAATGCGACGCTGTTAATCACTTTGCTCCCAACAGCGAACGGTAAGTCGATCCGAATTTCAACTCTCTGAACCGTCTCTGATTGTGAAAGAGATTGTGAGAATAAACTCGTTAACGCCAAATGTTCTGATACAATAGCTTCAATTAATATTAATGTTTAGAAGTTTGATTCAGCGGTTCTTGAATTTCTCTTTATTTGCTTAGCATTTTATAACTATGGGCAATGCTATTTTGAATTATCTTAAATTTTTGAATGATGTTGCTAAATTTTTGTGCCAATATTTTATTTACCGCTGTATTTAGTACGTGACCCAAAGAGCTTAAATGGTTGAAACTTGTTAGCTTAATGACTGCTAACATATTAGCACCACAGTCTGCTGCACAAACTACTATTTACTATATATAGATTGATGCGCTAGTGAAGTATCTAACATACAGTTGAATATAACAAATAAAACCCAACTTCACTTGAATGTACTCTTTAATTGTGTGGCCATTTCATTGCTTATTACCTAACATCTTCAGCATGACTGTCATGTCATGCTGAAGATTGCGGAACATTCAAGTAAAGTTGGGTTTTATGTTTTATGTATATTCATCTGTACTAATATTTACTGTTGGTCTACTCCCATTCTTCAAACCAAATCAAAAGTTGCTCCTAGGTATTTGCTGTGGTGTGATCTGTGTCCATTTCTTGATAGGTGAGTGTAGTACTATAATAACTCCCAATCGTCGCTGATAAAATGAATCGTAACTGACATATGTTTCCATAGCAACAGATGTCCGAAAATCAGTTATTACTGCCATATGAAATCTATTTTTTTAATATTTTTATTATTTCTACTGTATCCTTATACCGCTTGATTTGAGACATAGGATAAATAACGGCGTGAAGGGGCAATGGGTATGAAAACTCGCTAAGAAGTGGGGACGCGTACGAGTCTCTCTATCACAGCCTAGTCTCGTCTAGCCTACAACGCTGTGCTAGACTCATACGCGACTCCACTTCTTCGTACCACTTGCCCCTTCCCACCGTTATTTATCCTATGTCTCAAATCAACCGGTATAATTGCGGAATTTTTTGGTAAGTTATAGTTTCTCTACTTGGTAATTTATATTGCGGATTTAAATTATTGATAAGATGTTGAAAACCTTCTTTTCGGACAATAGAAAATGGCATCATATCGGTAGCAATTAAATAAGCTAAGGAATTGGTTATTTTTTTCTTTATTATTTTATTCATTGATCGATACAGTTCAATGGATGCTGGCTGCAATTTAGGAGTTTTTCGTGAAGTAGAAGGAGGCGTTATATCTGCGGTGAGTCCATAGTCGTCCGGTGTTTTCATAATACTGTATAAATAGAGAAAAAGTGATTTTGTTGCTTTCTTTAAACTGTATTTTCTACGCGGATTTTTATTTTGAAGTAAAAGAGTAGTATAAGTGCAGCATATGTATGTATATTGTATATACGTTATTGTTTTATACAAATGTCAATTTATGATCTCATTTTTCATGTAGGGATTAAACACTAAATTTGTAATTAGTAGGTATATACTTATATAGTTATAATGTTACGTTTCGGGACTCAGTATTTCAACATCAATAACTTCATCAACCCCACCTGTGTTGCTTTTCTTGTCCATATTAAAATAAGTAAATGGATAAACACATTGAATAGGCTTTAGCATATTGGTAGTATTGCCGGCATATTTATATTACTCCTACTTTTTACCTATATTGTAATTCACACTCCCGCTTTACCTTTATCAAAACATTTCCAAACTACATTTTTTTTTCGACATTTCGCAATGTACCTACTTATACACTTATTATAGAAAGTTACAGAACCAAATCAAAAACAATCACATATGTGGTGAAGTTTAAAATAATTATAAATACAGATTAAGCTTCTAAGAATAAGTTATTAATCTGTGGAGTAACGGCGAGGAAAGAAATTTCGATAAATTGAAATTAGCAAATAATAAGAAAATTAACCGTACATATTACTTTGTATAAAGCAGTGCTGAAAGAAATATATATTATGAGTTATATTGATTTAAATATATGACTTTCCTGTTCTAATGAATGCTCGATTCCTCAATACCTCGAGTACTTTGGTATCTGTACCTGGGTATCGATACCCGTCGATACTTAACCGATTCCAGTACTCAGAATCGATACCGTACACGGAATCGATACACCGGTAAGTATCGATACCTCGACTGGTACCGATATTCGATACCGAAAATGCTGTTATCGCCCAGCCCTACTTGCGACCATCACTAATTCCTACGTAGAAATAGTATACTTTAAACAATTATTACAAGTAGTATCTGAAGCATAAAACAAACAGACAATACTCCACCAACCATTCCTGAATACATGCAACTAAAATAATAAATAATGTGATTTCAAGAACTGTAGGCTCATCGATATAAATGAAAATCAGTCCATAAGTCTCTGAAACACGTGTCCAGAATTAATTAATTAAACGTTGTAGCGTTTGGCGTTACCGATTTTTATCTGTATTATAAATAATAAAAAATAAATTAATTAATAAAAGATGTATTTCATTCAATTACTCCAGACATTTTAAGGCAGAAGATCCAGCCTATAACATTATGCATAGAAGAAGATGGACATCAATTTGAACATCTACTGTAATATTTTCCATTAGATAATTTATTTATATTTATTCAATTCAAACGAACATTTAGTAGAGTAGAACTATTTTCGGGAACTTGTTAAATGCATTTCAATCGAATATGTTAAAATTAAATGTGATTAACAATTTTATATCTTATTTACTTACAATTAGTCGAATTTTTCGATGTTGTCCGTTATGTGCCGTTATGTCATGACATAACGGCACAAATTCAACTAATGTCGACTAAATTCGACTAATGTCAGGATGAATCAAATAATTGTATATTGTGGTGGCATCTATGTTCAATCACGAAAACTAATACTTACTAATAAATCCACGGACAAGGTCTATATTGGTCGTGAACTGAAATACTCTGTTCAACTTGAAACATTTTATTGAAAGCATGAGGATTATTAAAATAATTTTCAAATGTGCAACAATTTGTACAATTCGTAAATTAGTTACTTTCATAGATATCTTTCACAATGAGAAAGAAAGAACTTTAACGCACCAATGCGTCACCCTGAATGTATAAAATGGTAGAATGTATGTGTTGACTTCTTTCAGAATATAATCAACATGCACATGATATCAATTAACTCTGTGATAATAAATTCTTATCACGCTTTAAAAGTGAATAACCACAAATCCAAATACACGGAATCGTTAAATGTCAAAACTATTGTTAGTATTACTGTGGTCGAATTAAGTGGCAATAAATTTAACGTACGTCTTCATTTATTACAATTTATTAAATATATTAGTTGCAAAACACTGAATGTTACATTATGATTAATATTATCGTACTTATCGCAGCTTATATCCTATTATATAAATTAGAACTGTCAGAAATAAAATTAATTCGTTTCAATTTGCTTCAGATTACAATATTCGCATTCCAGGAGGTGGAAAAGGGTACATGGGACTGTTGGGCAACTTTCTCATTACCATGGGGAGAAAAAGCTTACGTTACTTGGTAAGTTTTTGCTATTTTGATTCAAGCAACTTATACATATAATAGATGATGAGGCACTCATCACATTTCTTTATTTCTATCATGTCGTAACTACACTTTTTTCGCATTGATCTTTTTCAATCTATTTCAAATAATAATACTTATTACTTATTAATATGATATATACATATGTATGTATATGTACATATATATTCATACTGCTCTTGACGTATATTATGCTAAATAGAAGTAAATGAGTTGTTTATCAGAATTCACTAAACAAGCTAGTGTCGTATATTAATGGATTGGAAAGGAAAGCTTTACCAAACGGTCATCTAGATTGTCTCTTGTCATAGAACGTTTAGCAATCCTAAAGTTATATTTGAAACTGTGAATCGTCAGTAATTAGATTAAAAATATTCTTTATTTTGACGTCGCCTATTTTCTCAATTTTTGCTTCCTTTCTTTCTAATTACTTCCTTGCTACTGTTTAACAAGCCGCATTGCCTTTACAGATTGGAAATTGGAGATTAGATTAAAGTGCTTTTAAAGCCAATTTTTAGTTCTTTTGTTTGTTATCGCAAATTTGTCCATCCAACTCTCAATATCTATTATTTTATTTTTTCATCTCTCCGACATTACATTTTAAATTTATGTGGCTTATCATTTATAACTCTTTTGTCGTGGTTTATGGTCAATTTTCAGTTCATATTTTACTCAATGTTAAATGAAATGTAAACAGATGAATATGTTTGCTTTTTGATGTTAATGACATATACTAACATACGTATGTGTATATAGGATATAGGTATGTACAGCTCGTGTATTAAGTAATGTCTTCCCCTTTGCAGTACTTATCAAACTTTTTTCCGCTCATGCCCTTTCAGTCCTTTTCGTAAATGCCCCTTGAGATGTATAGTTGGGTATTAAGAATATCTCGACCGAACGAAAACGACCGAATCGGCGTGAGTAGAAGAAAGTTTGATATGCTCTTCAAAGAAAAATATATTACTTAATACACAAACAGTACATACATATAAAATAGTGCCACACGTATAATATCGATAATTATCGCAGTATTTGCCATTAGCGTGAGTGTGGCAACTACTTAGCATCTTAATTTGTTAACGCCACTATGATTGACATTTGGCGTTAATCCATAGCTCAGGAATCGGTCTTGTTTGACACTTTTTAACGTTGATGAACTTAACGCGCCATTTTTCTTTTTTTTGTGGTTACACTAGCAATTACAACTGTGTATAACGACTTCAACAAGCATACACACATGTAACATATTCTCTGATGTTACTTTATTCTTTATAATCTATCTATAATTTAATCTCCATATTTAACCAGCAATTTAAATTAATAATTGACAGCAATGTGGCCTTAACATGAAACTTTATAACCTTTCAATTGCAAAATCACTTACATAGAATAGAATCAATAGAACAGAAACCAATATTTCAGTTGACATGCAAGTTTCGTTTTTTCGTAAATCTAATGTAAATACACCGTAGGCTCTGTGTGACACACCATGTCGCGGATCATGCTTCCTTGTTTAAACACAGACAAGTAGACATTTTTCCATTCGAAATAACATGCATTTTACGAAAGAAAAAGTTTCGTAGCGTTTTATTTGTATATTCCTCCTAAGAATGCAACTACCTAAGCAGTAATGTCCTGTCGTACATTTGTAGACGTAAAATGTAAAAGAAGTCAGTATAATCTGATTAGACGTATTTGAGTTTGATAAATTTCAAAATGCATATACACGCTAATTTATTAATTCGTGGTTTAAATGAACTACAGAACGCGTAAAGATACATCCATAATTTTAGCGGTAGGTACCTAAAGATTTCTTCTAGACGAGTTTATGGAACGAGTTTCGAACTTTTTATAGCTGCATTTTTTACTGAGTGGCTCCAACAAGTGTCTGGCGTCATAGCTGCCGCAAACGAGATTTTTTCTTCTTGAATTATTTCCGGCAATGGCATTTACGAAGTGTACTTCTAATGTGGACCGTGCTATGATACCGCTGTTTGGATTATTTTCAACAGCAATAGCAATATAACTACGATCAGTTTTCAATTGGTTAATGTGGCGCTTTTAAATCTCCCTTCGTTCACCTACACCAGTTCTTCGCTCAACCATCCTGTTAATTTTACCTTTACACCATTTCTAATTTAGATCGCATACTCAACTACCTATCATGCACCTAGTACCTATAATATTTAATACCTTTAATCGTGTTGAGAGCAACCACAAGTCAAGCCGTGTGCGCACATTGCGACCCATCAACCGTGTTCCTCCAGTGATAGGATGAGAAGTGCTTCTGTGCTGCCACAAAAAAACGATTTATTATTTGCTATATCTCCAATTTAGGATCTTCATTTTTATTCTTGCGTATCCTACGCTTAATGATTTTTCGACGCTTTTCCCCAAGTGTGATACGGAACCTCAGTTACATATTTTATGCGGCACTATTGCAAAATATTCTGGAATTCTTCTGAAATAAATGTGACCGTATTGTTCTTTACTGGAAGAAATTGACACTTAATATGTGTCATATACAAAAATACAGCATTTGACACATATTAAATATCCTACAAAAATAAATGTCTAGGGATGTTTTTTAGTGTGCCAATTTAGGTATTTGGTCTTCCTGCAAAATTTGGATTGGATCAGAATACCTAAAATTTACAAGTGTGGTCTTTTACAGTCGGCCATGATGATAACAAAAATTATTTCTTACAAGACGGTAATAAGCTGAAGCATTGGAGCCACCTTTACCGCGCTTTTTCATATTTGAAACTTTCAAGACACTATATAAGTTGTGTTAGGTGTAGCAACTTGTTATAAGAATGACTGATATTTTAATAGGCAGTATCATTGTTGCACTTTCAAACACTCAACAAGTCGATAAGCGTGCACAAGTTTGTACAAGATGAAAAACATGACAAGTCAGTAAGCGTGGACAAGTTCGTGCAAGATAATGTGTTCGAGCGTACAAGTCTTTCAGGCACGTTTTGACTTGCTCTATGTTTGATGCATATACGCTATTTAACACGAATGAAATCACGATCATATTTTACTATATATGTAACAAGCTTGCACTTAGATTGAAAGTTCATTTGCGTTTTGAAATTTATTGGAGCTTGAATGATAATACAATCATCTACTACCTAATTTATTTCAAGAGATTACAGAGAGATATGGGGGTCGAGGTATCAGTTCATTTTGGAAAAGGAGTCGCTAAAGAAGAAATCGGATACAAATCCTTTAGATCAGGTCATTGGTGGATTTGGCACTTTTAGAAGATACATAACATTGTATCGCGAAAGATCACAAGATTTGTTACTCGTTCTACACGCACTGATACGGAACACCTAAGGTTAATGAACGATAATTTTATTTATCTTTTTCGTCCTGATTTATTTCCACTTGTAGGTCAATAAAACAATCAATAATTCAATACCAATTTATTCCATAACATATAATAATATGTTTTCGTTAAATAACTTCTTCAGTGGAAGAAATTGTCATTTAATATGTGTCAAATTACTAAAAATATAAATATAAATTGCCATGCCTATCAACTGCTTTACCTAAGCACTCTAAAGATAGACGACATAATTTTGATTTTTAAAACACTAAAATTTTAAAAAGGAAAATAATTATAGAAAAAGATTCATTTACGAAATGATATAGATTAAAAAAGATGAAAACGCGGTAAATTTTAGAACGGATATTGATCATTTAAGCGTTATTTATAATAATTTAATTCACGCCTAGGATTTTTTGCCATGTTTTTCCCTAGTCCTTGAACAGAATTGTTAGAGCTTTACAAAAAATAGATTGATATACGAATAATTCAAATCATTTCAATTTTGATAGTTGTACTAAATCAATATATCCTTCATTATTACTTGAGAATATAATTAAAATTCGATATATCAATGAATTCTTTGTTTTTTAGATAATTTTGTTGATAGGCATGGCAATTTATATTTATATTTTTAGTAATTTGACACATATTAAATGTCAATTTCTTCCACTGAAGAAGTTATTTAACGAAAACATATTATTATATGTTATGGGATAAATTGGCATTTAATTATTTATTGTTTTATTGACCTACAAGTGGAAATGAATCAGGACGAAAAAGATAAGTACATAAAGATCAGAAAATATAAATATGAATGAATGAAATTTTATTAACGAAGTCATACCCTATATCACTAACATTGGTAGAGGCTATATACATATATTGTTCTGTCACAAACGACAGAAATGAAAGATTGAAATTATTAACACAAATATAATAATAAAATTGTACAAAAAGTCTTAAAATTATCCCACCCTCTTTCTTACCTCGCTAATTATATGTGTGTGTGTGTGCGTGTTTATTTAGTTATTCTTCTTTAGTTAATCCTCTTCAATTTCCCTTTAAGTTCGCTCGTCCTGATGAATTGTTCTCTGTTCTTTCTTCTTTTTATACTCTGACACCCACTTATCATTTGTAGCGCGATATTGTGTAAATATCTAATTGTTTGTTAAATACTTTTATGTGTGTTTTCTTTAAATTAAAATTTTTTGCTGACTGTTTTCTTACTGTCAAAACAAATCTGTTTACATCCACCTGCTGCTGCTCCGAACTACCAAAACTGCCGTTACGTCATTCCCCACTAGATTTTCTAATTTATTGTACGATGCATTTTTAATTTAGAAATTGATGCCTAATCGGGCCGTGTTGTGTCATGTATGTGTTTGTATGTGTATGTTACATCAAATTTTGAATTTTTCTCTCAAATAAAAAATTACTATTATTATATTTGTGTTTTTCTTTTTCCACTCCCTCTATCGCTGTTCTAAGATTTTTTTTTTTTTAACAATTAACGTGAACAATAAGTTACAATAAGTTTAAATATCACATAAGAATATATATAACGCTGACGAGAGTGGATTTAATCTTGAAATACTCTCCGGTCGTACTTTAGCGTATAAAGATCAGAAAACTGGTGAAGGCACTACACAATCCTTGTACTCTATAACACATATGTAGTTACACAATTTTGCCTGCTATTTTTGCAGATGGACGCTTACTTCCACCATTATTTTTGGTATTAGAGGAGTCTCGTTTGGACCTCGAGTGGCGCAATCAATGTTTCGACCTGTAAATATATATATATATTTCTTTTTCAACGTCTGGAAAGCTCAAGTCATTTCAAAACCTGGCTAACTCATGTTTTTCTTCCAAATACCGCATCAAACAGTGTACTTTTGATTGATTCTTTGACTGGACATTGTGTTGCTGAACTTCAGAAATTAGTACCAACAGATAAAACGTTAAACATTTTAAATATACAAAAAAACCACAGCGATGATAACGGGGTGGGCATAAGTCACCTGGCAGCCTTGCAAACAGGGCATGTGTCAGTTAGTATGCCAGTTAGTTGCAATATAATTAGCTTTGTTTGTAGAAGATAAAATCAAAAAGCGTTGTCCTGTACCATTATTTTATGATTTATTTCTTAGTCTTACATTTGTACTACTTACGAGTACTTGCTAATACTAGACTAACTTAAAACTATGTAAATTTCCGTTCATTACCCGAGAATGTGTCGTAAATTGATATTAAGCAAAATCATCAACACGCGACACATTTCCTCGCGTAATTATTGGCTATCATCAATTTTACAATGTTACAATAAATTTCATTAGATAGCACTTCTAATTTCGCAAGTATAAATCCATCATCATCAAGTTAGTATGCTAGTCGACCTCGAGACAGATCAATACCGGTATTGTTGCGTGGTTAGATAGTTTCTTGTCGAGTTAAATGGCACAAAATGTTCGAGTCAAGTTTTGATCGCGATTATGGAGCTATTGAAGAGGGTTTTAGAGAAAGGTTGCCTGATACACAATTCCCAAACCGCAATTACATAGTTGAATTAACCAAAAAGTTTGAAGAGACCGGTACCTAGTGTTCAAGGTGCAAAGCGTACCGGACGTCCACGTTCGGTGCATTCTGAAGAGAATACGATGATCGTCGCGCAAAATTTCGTCGAAAATCCTCATCGTTCTGCCAAACGGAAAGCTGGAGCTTGAAATACCATCTCGTATACTTCTTAGAATCATGAAAGATATCGGTTTGCACTGTTAGCGTCCTCATTTGGCGCAGGAGCTAAAACCGCAAGACCGCCTGCCGCGCATCGAATTCTGCGAGTGGTACCTAGTTATGAGAGCAGCCGATCCTTTTCCCGAGAGAAAAATCTCGTAGAGTGACGAAGCACAATTCAAGGTTAATGGCAGCGTAAATAGGCACAACTGCGTTTATTGGACCAATGCTCATCTTCATGAGATCCTCAAAAAGAAAGTGAATTCTCCCGGAGTTATGGTTTGGGCCAGAATAAATTATCGAGAGATTGATGGCCTCTATTTCTTCGACGGGTTCGACAGTTCGGAAACGTACTTGCAGGTTTTACAAAAATTATGCATCACTTTTGGCGACGGACATCATTTTGCAGCAGGACGGAGCCTTCTTCAACGAGCACTTTCCAGGATGGATCGGTAGAGGTGGCTGCATTGCTTGGCCCCCAAGGTCTTCGGACCTTACAGCGATGGACTTTTCAATTTGGGACCTGATGGAGAATCGGGTTTTAGCGCATCCGATCGCAAACATCGAAGATCTCAAACGTTGGATAACAATCGAGTTCGATATCATCAATGAAGACCTCGCGATGCTCGCCCCCAAAAACGTTATTTGAAATGTATCGAGGTCAACGGTGAACATTTTGAACGCCTATTGTAAATATTTTTGCGATATAACGTTTTTTAATCTTGTGTCATCGTTTTTTAAAGTTACTTAGTTTTTTTAAATCTGTGCCAATTTGCCAGGTGACTTATGCCCACCCTTGTACAATCTCTAGATGTGTTTGGTTTTGGGTTGTGGAAAAATTTGGTAGAACATTTTCTGATACAGTGATTGTTATGAACTATGATATAGATTTGCATCAAAGGAATAATATAATTTAGCTTCAATCCCTAACTCACAAGTACTTTTCTTCTCCAAGATTTTTTGCTGTATTCAGATATTCGTGGCACTTTAGAGTGGACATGCGGACGAAACACCTGGCCCTTATAAAAGTCCTGTAGAGTTTTGTTTTGCCAAAGATGCACAGTCTACATCGTTGTGTAGTATTTGTAATAAACCTGTTGTTGTGTGTTGTTCATGGTGTAAACAAAATCTGTGAGCACTTTTATACAGATTACCACTATTGTAATCATTTTTTTTAATGTGTGATGGGTGCTTAGTTACAGTGACTCCGTAAGCTGTGTTACTTGTCTGGCTATCCCTGCAACTCTCGCGGTATACTTTTTTGTGTGTAAATTATGTTCAAATGACTGTGACAGCATCCGGGTAAGTCGAACCGGATTTCAACAATGTCACCGTCCCTCCAGAGAATCGAAACCCGGCTCCTATCGTCTTGCGACAACGATAGTCAGCCGCCTAACCACTGCGGCTATCGACCCGTTTACAACGCAAATGACATAGCTTAATTGCTGGGTGTATATTAATCGTGTTCGTTATTGTAATACATACGTATTAATAATCGCATTCTTCTTTCTTTTCTTTCATTTTTAATGTGGTGGGTGCTTAGTTGCAGTGACTCCGTAAGCTGTATTACTTGTCTGGCTATCACTGCAACTCTTGCGGTGTAGTATTTAGTGTGTGTAAGTTGTGTTTAAATGGCTTTGTGACAGCATCATATCGCCTTTTATGATGCCGCGCTGTTAATCACTTTACTCCCAACAGCGAATGGCAAGTCGATCCGGGATTAAACTCTCTGAAAAAATGTCACCGTCCCTCCGGAGAATTGAACCCCGGCACCTATCGTCCTCTCACAACAATAGTCAGCCGCCTAACCACTGCGGCCATCGACCCGTATGTCATGCATTTAAACATTTATAAGCATTATAATTTTTCTGTAATTCTGGATTTTTGTTTCCGAAATATTATTATTGTTACAAACATATAAGTTATGTTTATGCTCCATTGAATGCCGACCTATATATATCTACGTTACACCAAAAAAACATGAAATATATAAATATTGTTTTAGTCTTTTGCATGTTGATTACTATCTGCCGATAATCAAACTCATTTTCACTTATATTATCCATTCATTTGTAAGAACCGTTATTGTCTGCAAGTATAATGCAAATTATCGATTATATCAGTATAATAGATAAGATACGTAAGTATAAGTCACATATAGGTATATGAACATTTATTATTAATTGTTTATGACTACTTCTCAAATTTATTATACGTCATCGTGTTCCACACAAAAGCGAGCTATTTTTTGTGAAACAGAAAAAACAAAATTATGAAAAATGTAAGGGTTATGAAGTACCCCGTCCCCATCATTAGCATTTTGCAAATACAAGTTACACAATCTTTAAGACTATGTAATATACTGCAAATTTTATGCAAAGAATGTTTTAATGTCTGTTATAATTTCGAAGATATTAGTAAAAATTGAAAAATTGCCCAAACTTTGGAGGCGGCTGGCACCCAAAATCGGGCGATTGGACCGTTAAAAAAATACGTACTTCTTATTTTAAGGTACTCTTTCAGTCTGCAAAGTTTCATCGAAATCGGGAATTCTCACCTGCCGGTGTTCCCGGTAAGTTCGTAATCGACCATTCGAACTAATATAATAATGTAATAAAAAACATTCATGGCATAATCTTAGAGAAAAATCAGTACGTTGTTAGACACTAAAATATGCTATGAAGAAAAACAATTTTACGCATAGCATTCATGAAAGTCGTAAAAAGTAAGATATATAAAAAAATCAAATACCAAGACATGTTTTTATTTTACATAATGTTGTGCGTATAGGCTTAACTTTCAGCCAGTGCAGGTGTGTTCTTTCCACTACTTTTTTTAACTGCTCTTCTTTATTACATCCTTTTCTACTTTCATTGTTTCCTTTCAGTAGTTGTGGAAAGGGTTGCGACACAAACTCGTCTTTTTTTTTAAGTATCTTTGTCTTATCTTTTAAAAGTAATTGTTGAATGTCAAATAAAAACAAATGGCAAACCCAACATATCTACATATACATATATGTGAGCAAATAATATTAATTGAAGTTGTGCGCATTGTAAAATATTACTTAGCTTAAATTAATTTGTTTATAAAACCGCAAGTTCCAAATGTAGCAAAGTATTTTTGAGCCTTCCCCTTCTTTCTCCAATTGATTTACGACATACTTTCATAACAAATATCGCGACTCCAACGTGGAGTCGCGAATACGCGGAGGTTCGGATTAAAAATTTGTAATTAGATTATAAACCGGGATGAAAATTATCATTAAAATTTTCACCTCGAATACGTATTTTATCCTTTATTAGATTTCCTTTTGAAATTTCAATTTTAAAATAAGAATACCAAGAATTAATAATCATAAATCTGTATATTATAAATTGGTATAGAACATTTTCTATCTAAAAATGAAATACTTATATCTATATTGCATCTACATTTCATTGGTTTGTGTTGTTATAAATAAATAAAAAGAAACGTTTAAAACAGAAAAACCTGTGAAAGTTTATGTTATATAAAGATATATCTAAATCATTTCAACCTAACATAAAATTTGAACTTAGGTACATTTCGAATATTTATAAAAAAATAATCTTTCCCTTAAGTAGCTACTTCGCTTTCTATTGATAAAGTCTCTTGTGCTTTCGACTTCAGTATGGACATTAAATCGATACCTATCCCAAGGTTTTTATTGTTATAGACTATGTTAACGTTTCACTGATTTAGATTAGATTTAGATATAAGGGTGATATTGCACCGCGACCATGGGTCTATTGTGCCCCCTTACATGAGGTGTAAGCTGCTGGGTTTTGCCCGCCGTCACAGCTCCCCATCCAGCCTGAGAGCTTTAATAAACTGTAACAGATGTGATGGTTTCTTCCTCGTCTATAACGCCTTTGCCAAGATAGTTGGCGCGAATTTCTTCAATTGCTGTGCAGTTGGATATCAGGTGTTCCGGACTTTCATCTTCCGCCCCGCAAAACCTGCAGTCGCTATTCTGTTTCACACCTATTCTCTTCATGTGTCCCTCGAGGTGACAATGCCCTGTAAGGAAACCTGTGAGAATGCGTAATCTGTTCCTGCTTAGTTCTAGCATGGTTTTTGCTTTCTGCTTGTTGAAATTTCCAAAGAATACCTTGGAATGTCTCAGACCAGGAAGATTGTGCCAGAATGGTTCCTGTCCCACAAACGAAGTTGTGGCGGCCTCCTTTGCTAATAGATTAGCTTTCTTATTCCCATTAATTCCAGTGTGTCCTGGTACCCAGCACAATGCAACTTTGTTTTTCTTGCCCAGGTTGTTTAGTTTATCCCGGCATTCCCAAACTAACTTGGAGCTGATGATGTTAGAACTCAGCGCCAGTAAGGCTGCCTGACTGTCGGAGAAGATTGCAATGCTCCCCTTTCGATAGTTCCTGTCAAGATTCACCTGAGCACATCTTCCAGTCGCATTAATCTCTGCCTGGAAGACACTGGGGTATATTCCCATCGGCTCTGAGTATTTTGTTCCTGGCCCGAATACCCCTGCACCTGTTCCTGTATGCACCTGCTGTATCTAGAAGTATATCTTTCATTTTCAGTAGTTTTCTCCTCCTAGTGAAAGTTACGATTGTGGTTCTTGCTGAGTTAATGCTCAGCCCCACTGATCGACACCATTCGCTAGTAATTCTAAGGTTTGTTTGTATCAGGTCACAAAGAATTCCGTCAAACTTGCCTTTTGCTATTATAACAATGTCATCGGCATATCCTAAAAGCAGCAAGATGTAGCAAACATTTTCAATAATTTTTTTGTCTCTATAGGAAGCAGCACACAACACATAACGAACATATCTGACACATCACTAGTAAAGAGCCCTAACGGTTCCTTCTTCTTCCAGCCGGTAACCAAAGAAGAAATAGTAGCAATTACATCTAAGCTTAGTAATAAGAAGTCACGAATTTTCGAATTTTTTGTTAAAGAGAGTTGTTGATTGTGTAGCTGATCCATTGGAGCACATATTTAACTGTTCGCTGAAGTCGGGAATTTTCCCTGAACTCTTAAAGCAAGGAGTTGTAATACCTGTCCACAAGAAGGGGTCGGAAACATCAATTGAAAATTACAGACCAATCACCCTTTTATCATCAATATCTAAGGTATTAGAAATCATAGTGTGCAATCAGCTTATCAAATATTTAGAGAGCAACGGACGCATCGTGCACAGTCAGCATGGCTTTAGACAGAATAGATCGACAGAAACTGCAATCTATGCCTATGTAAATGAAATCTTGATTGGTTTTGAGAATAAATATAAATCACTTGGGGTATTCGTTGACCTCACGAAAGCCTTTGACAGTGTACGACATGAACTTTTGCTGGAGAAGCTCGATAAGCTAGGTATAAGAGGAGTTTGCTGGGAATGGTTTAAAGACTATTTAAACAACAGAACACAAACAGTCTGCTTACGGTCGGGATCTTCAGCAGTGCAATCCAAAACACTGAGAGTAGCACATGGAGTTCCACAAGGTAGTGTACTTGGACCTGTACTTTTTATAATTTACATCAACGACATGCCTAATCACCTACCAGATAATATTTTAACTGTTAACTATGCGGATGATACATCTTTATTAATTAAAGTATCTGATGTACAAGATATTGAAAATTCAGCTAGAAATAGTTTCTCCTCATTGAACCGCTGGTGCATAAAAAACGGGTTGACTATAAACGACTCTAAAACTAATTGTGTGTTATTTAAGACTGATCGGGACCGTGCGTTTACACCAGACATTATAAATGTACTCCCAAACTCGAATATTCAGTTTGTATCGCATACCAAGTTTTTGGGTGTAACAATTGATAGTGGCCTTAAGTGGTCGCAGCATACCAGTACGTTAGTGGCGCAATTAAGTAGAAAGTGCTCTGCATTTCGCGAACTAAAAAAGAACGTCAATCTACAGACGTTAGTTACAGCGTACTACGGCATGTTTTATTCTCCATTGGCTTATGGAGTAATATTCTGGGGACAATCACGAGGTGCCATAGATGTGTTTAAACAACAAAAGAAAGTGATACGAATAATAGCGGGTAAAAAACCTAGAGACTCGTGTAAGGGTGTTTTTAAGAAACTAAATATAATGACCTTTCCATCTGTGTATATTTACAAATGTCTTTGTTTTGTTTACAATCACAGGCAAAATTTTAGTAACACAAAAGAACATTCTTACAGTTTAAGGAATAACTATTATCAGTTGCCACTACATAGACTAAGTCTGTTTGAAAAAGGTTGCTACTATGCAGCCCAAAAATTATATAATGCACTTGATGTTCACATAAAAAACAGTTCAACCTACAAACAATTTAAAAATAAACTACGAAACTACCTTATTGGTAAAGAGTTATACAGTGTACAGGAATATTATCTAAATTGTTAGTTTACATTCTTATAGGTACCTATTAGTGTTTCCTTCATATTCGTTTCTTTTGACGTATTTCATACATACATGTATATTATTTGTATATGTGCCTGTCTCTGAAATAAATAAATATCTATCTATCTATCTATCTATGCAGTGTACGCCGAACGCAGTCAACCTGTTAAGCAGCTTCTCTGCCTCCAGGCTCCACATCAAAAGCGAGCAAACGCTGCCTTGATGTGTTTGACGGGTAGTTCTGATCCTCGTAGTGTGTTGGCCTACCGTTGTCTCAGCTATCATTGTGGAGAGCATCTCGCTTATCCATTTGGTTACTGTTTTACTCATCCCCCTTGTCTCCAGTGCTCATCTGATCGCATCATGCGACGTATTATGAAACGCATTTGAGATATCTAGGAAGGCACAGACAGCTGTTTCTTTTTCATTCAGGGTTTTCTGAATCCTTGTTAGCTCTTCCAGGGCAGTCTCTGTCGATCTGCCTGCCCTGTATGCGTGCTGACTTGTGTGAAGTGGAGCTTTCCCCATAACCTCCATTCTTATATAGTTATCTATTACTTTTTCCATTGCTTTCAATAGAAAAGATGTCAAGCAAATAGGTCTAAAGGATTTGGGGTCAGTCCCAGATGCGTATTCCAAACTACTCGACACAAAAGCAAAATACAAGGTCTTAAGTAATGCAATATCACTGAAATATCTTGAAGCACGTATTATGAAGCCCAATTTCTTTGACGCAGCAAGTGACAATGCTTCAATATGTGAATCTGAGGCGGTTGTCAAAGAGAATACCCACATCTTTAGTAGTATTAGTAACAGGAATTATCTGACCATCTGCTACATACGACGACGCTATATTATTCAGTTTCCGTGAATATGTAACAGAGGTACATTTCCTAATATTCAGCCTAAGTTTGTTGACCAGGCACCAGTCCGACAATGTGTCAAAGTCTCCCTGCATCCCACGAACGTCGTCCACCGAATTAATGACAGAGAAAATCTTTACATCATCAGCATACACGAGGGCTGAACAACTTAAAGAAGTGAGCAAATCATCAATATAGATAATAAAAAGTAACGGTCCAAGGTTTGATCCTTGCGGAACGCCAGACGTCGATATAAAATCAGACGATGCAAAACCATTGTAAAAGACATAACTCTTCCTGTTCTGCAGATAAGTTGACAATAGAGTAGTAAATGATGGAGAGATTTCGAAGTGGTTCAACTTATTTAGTAGTAAACCGTGATCAATAGTGTCAAATGCATTAGAAAAGTCGGTATAGATAACATCGACTTGTTTGTTCTTATCAAGTTGTTCGCTTATGAATTTCGTGATCGTTACTAAGTTTGTTACGGTTGATCTTCCTGGCAAGAAACCATGCTGATGCGGGGAAAGAAATGGAGCAACTCCATTAAAAACAGCATTATATATCACGTGCTCATACACTTTCGCAAAGTTTGATAGAATTGCTATAGGTCTGTAGTTTTGCACCAATGAAGGATCATCCTTTTTATACACAGGAACCAACCTAGCACGCTTCCATCTCTCAGGAAGAACTGATGTTTTAATGGATAAATTGATTATTATCGACAATGGTTTGGCAAAAACATGTCTCGCATCTTGAACCAGAAAGCTAGGCAACCCGTCATCACCAGCGGTATTCTTATCCGAGAACCTGGCCATAATCCTGATCAATTCATCCTCCGTAGTAAACGGCAAGACAACAGTTGGTCTATTGCTATGTGCAGGTTTGTCAAAGGCGCATGAGCTATGAATTTGAATTGCAGAAAACAGATCAGCAAAACCGTCCACAATATCCTGTGGATCCTCCAATATCCTAGCACCACTGGTCAAAACACAAGGTATCCTAGTCGACCGCTGCTTCATGTGGATAAATTTGAACAATTCTCGTGGATTAACTTTGATTGCAGATTCGACATTTCTAAGATAAGTACCATAAGCTGTATTGATGTCACGCTTGCAAATTGTTCGGCAGCGCGCGAATTCATTATAAAAGTATTGACTCTTGGTTGACTTCCAGCGCTTTCTATAGTATTCCTTCATTTTTAAAGTCGATATAATTTGAGTGGTAAACCAATGTGGGTACTTTTTTTAGATAATACATATTCCGGCACAGATTGACGACATATGCTGTTCAAACAATCATAGAAACTGTTAAGAGCTTGATTAACATCATCAAATTGATTTAAAAAGGACCAATCAGTTGTCCGAATGTCATCATAGAGCTGGAGAAAATGTGCTTTTCGAAAATTGTAAGCGTGGTTATAAGCACAAGGAAATTTTACTTATTTCGGCTCAGTTAAAAATGTAATAGAGATTGACAGTGCGGGATGATATGAATCAATTGGGACAAAAGGAAGCTGCTCACGTTCAACCATAACTTTTAAATTCATGTTGGAAAAAACCAAATCCAGAATGCGATCATCACAATTTTTAATAGTATTGTAGTGACATAAATTTAGTAAGCTACTGAAATTATGAAGGATGCGAGTTCTGGAACAGCTTGGTTGATTATTCATAAATTCAGGTAAGTTAAAGTCACCAATCAAGAATACAGGCTTATGTGATATTAATAATTCTAAAGATTAAAAAAAAAGTTCAATATCATTAAGTGAAATATTAGGAGTAATATATAAGGCGACAATACTAAAATTAAATGAATTAAATTCACAATCACATATAACAATGTCTATTAGAGGAACATTATCAAAAAAAGGATTATCTACTACAGTAAATTTTATATTAGTTTGCAGAGCCAACAGAACTCCGCCTCCTCTTGAGCGATTGGTTGCAGCGAATCTTCTGTCACACCGCATAATATTGTAGTTGTTAGGTAGGAGTTCAGAATTTCCAATAGAGTCATAAAGCCAAGTTTCCGTAATGACTATAACATCAAAGGACATCTCACATGCACTCGTATAAAACAAATGAGTTTTGGAACAAAGACCACGGGCATTTTGATAATATACATTCAACGGACATGGACTTCTGTTGGGCAGACCTAGTTTAACGACGATACTATCCTGGGAACACCACTATTGTATCTTATTCTTAGGTTTGCCTCACCATTCCTCAAACGTGTATCCAATTCCATTTTCGCATTCTTATGCAATTCTATTTGCATAGGGGTGCGGTCGCGGTACATGGAGATATTACTATATTTTCCAGATATTTTTGCTTCTTTGAAAGTTTTCAATGCAACAAATAAAGCAGCCTCAGAACCAAGAATAACTCTTAATGGACGAGCGCGATTAGATTTAGTGCCATCGAACTTGCCCACTCTAATGAGCTTAGTATCCAACATATCAAGTTTAATTGTAGATGCCATATCCTTCAATAAACTAATGTCCGAATCAATTTGCTCCTTACTGGAATCACAATTCTCCTGGCATCCAAAAAGGATGATGTTACACTTACGTTTATCCCGCTCGAATATCTCCTGAATAACTTTTTCAATGTCCAAAGGGGACGTAGACGTAGGCTGCTGAACAGGACCAGTCCTCAAATTGGAGACTTCGTCCTGGAGAGCAACTATTGCTTTTTTAAGTGAATTCAAATCGTTGCCAAGCACAACACATCCCTTTCAGGACCAAGAAAAACCAGTGTTTGAATGTAACGTGCGCGCCTCAGTCCTCGGAATATCAACACAACCAATCATAAACGGCTTAGTACAGACGGAACAGTTAACGATTTCATGGACATCAGCAGAAACATTGCAGCAAGAACATTTATTGCTAGGCATTTTAAAGGGAGATAAAAAAGGATCAGTTGTAACACACTTCACGTTGCGGTGGCTGTCACAACGACTTAAAAACAAACATCAGAAGCCAACGGAAAGGATCACGAACAGAGAACAGTAGGAAGGATTTAAGGAAAGAAAAGAAGGAACAAAACGATAGTAAGAAATATGCAAAAAGTGATAGCCGCAAAAAAAGGATTTGCACGAATTAACAGATGTGTATGCATATATATTTATATATATGGCTACAATATTGCGAATAAACTCACCAACAAATAACTAAATAGGGAACCCTACAGCAACTGCAGCATAATAAATACTACATCAAACTATAAAGTAAAATCAACACTACCGAGTGATATAGGTTTTAAAGTTAGTAAAATGAATAAACCAGCAAGAAACAACAAATCAACGAGAGCAATAAATATACGTATGTACGCGCTTATGCACCGTATGTAATACTGTAATACGAATGATGTAAGATTCGACCCTTCAGCAACGTTTGACAAAATCCTTCGAAGTCCTGATTTAAAACTAGTAACCTGCGACCAAATTTTTAAAGTGTGGCATTTTTATATACCTACTTACTTACTTATTGCTTCAATGCCCATCGTAAATACATTTGCAAATCTATAGCAACTGTGCCAAGTTTACAAAGCGAGTACTTTATATTATCATAGAACAATAAAATTCAATCAGCATATAACTGTCATTTTGTAAGAAATAACATTATCTATATATTAAGTTAATTACAAACATGGAGCAATTTACTACAGTCGCGTATTAGCGTTATTTAGGTACCATCCTCGTTACCTTCTAATAATTAATATCTTAAGAATGCCCTTCTAAAGTTCCATAATTGATAACATTCCAAAGACATTGCTAATACTTTTTAATTAATATGTACTTTCAGTAAGGGTATAATAGCGCTTCATCTTATCTTTTATTGTCGTTGTTTCGTTGACCTTTTTGTTTATTTGTGTTTTCTTTGCTGTTTCTTTATTAATATTTAATCCGGGCAGTGCTCCATCTTCAATTTAATAATTCCACTTGTCCCGCTTTTCTAATCGCTAATAAAACCTTAAAGCCTGCCCATTACGCCCATCAATGCCGTAAATATTTAAAAAGATATTTAAAAAACTGAATATTTGCATATACGTATGCATATACTGTACACTTTCAAAAAACAAAAAGTAAGACTAATACCTATAATTTAAATATTTAGGACAATCCCGACCCGATAAAATTTTATGTTATGTAATTTATGTAAATGATCCATTTTTCTTAAATCACATATTTGATTCAGTTCATTTTACCGAATAATTTATTTTGTTTATTCAAATAGCCGTAGTTATTGGAAGATATTTTGTAGGAATGAAAAAGCTTTGCATAAGTAATTGCCTTACTTTCGTTTACACTCATAATACGTGAAAATGTTATCATTGATGGCAATTCATGGTCTGGAAAAGATTAGATCCGTCCAATTAGATTGTATTATTTTCATTACGATTCAGTCATTCAGTTCAATTGATTCTAACATTTCAATTATAATTAGAACTATATGTAGAATTATCCCGAATCAAATTAGATCTGTTCGATTAGACTATTATATTAAATATAAATATTTGTTTACGTCTATTAATACTACATTCATTATCTGCGTTTTGCATGATACTGTTCTAATGAGGGAAGGAAATACAGATAACAGTTAGGTAATTTTATATTTGCTATCTCGAAACACCTTTTGTATCAGCAAAGCCTAACGGCTCATCGTCGCTTAAAATAACTGTAGATTGAGTTTAAATTGGTTACGTAGTCGAACTTCCAGTTCTACATCTTTAAATTTTCCTAAGATGGTACTGGCCAAATGCCAGGTCAACTTTCCAAGCAGAGTAATTAGTTATTCTTTTTAAATAGTGTAACAGTGATCGCATTTGCCCCATTAAAGAATTAGTTATTATATGTATATATAAATTTATGTGCGTCTATCTTGTCTAGTAGGTGGCGATTATATTTAAAGATTAAGCCAATTAATACACTCTGGATTCTCGTCCTTTACATCTGTCCCTGTTTCAAAGTTTTATTCATTTACTTTATCGTATATGTGATTCTTGTTGTTTGTGTGTTATCCATTTTACACATTTGTTTATCCACATCCATCTAGTTTATACCACATTACGTTTTGGTTTCGATTATAAACGCGGTTTTATCTAATGACCTTCTCTCAAGACAATGATTTATTTTATATCTTTCATTTTAATTAAACATCTGATTATATACTTTATTTAATACATTGTCTTTTGACGAATTAGAAGTGAGTCTACCCACACATATGTAGAGAGGCCGGCAACACCACCTGAATGCCGTAGATCCGGTTAAGGGGAAGGTGCTAATGGAAGATCACAGACAGATTGTACCAGGGTTCCTAAAGACAGATTTTCTCGGTGAAATTAAGCAATTTGTTAGCAACACGAAATTAAAGATTCGCATCCTCTATGGATCATCAACCGAAAGTAGACATACATACATTACAAAAACTCAAAACTTCTCTTACTTTAATTTGAAAATAGTTCGCATTGGACACATCGCTAATATTTGAGATCCGAGCCCAAACCCGGCTTATAGCGGCTCAAGTATTACCATCGCTCCAGTCTACTCGCTGGCCAGAAGGCCTAAAATAAGGCCGTTCCACAATCTCGTTGTAAGAATAAACCTACAAAGCATTAGTTATTGACCTTCTGCCAACTATGTATGCTATTTTCCCATGGTATTTAATCAAGAAAACACTTAAACAGCTGTTTCCAACACATTCATTTCTAAATTAAACGCCTCTATCATTAGTGTGCCTGAAGCAATTACTACAAGATTGCTGCACCACCGTCTGTCATAGAATACTCTACAAATATATACATACATAAGGCAAGAACTATTTCTACAACGCTGTATAAAACTACGTTGTAGTAAAAGTAAGCCGTAAAAAGCTGTATGTAACTCCGAACTTTTTACGTTATCCGCAAATAGACACTCGGTTTATTACTACCTATTTTTCACATACCATGTATTGAATATAAAATACAATATTCCATTTACGTGATTACAAAAAATATCAGACCGAAAATGAACCCACTGAAGCAGACTGTAGCTACCCCTATGTCTTGTTAGAACTTTGTCCTTGCTGTTTTCATGTAACGTAGTAGGAAACCCGTATCTTTAGTTTACAACCTACATAAAGAAAAACCTATAGAAGTTTTTATAAGTTGGCATGTAAGAAATGCCACGTCTATATAATTTCCAATATTGAGTATTACCATGTTTAAGACAAGGTCTTATTGTCGATGTTAAAAAAATGCACAGTAACAGCTAGTTATATTTTAAATATTAGGTAAAATTATTGCATATGCAAAACCCTTTCCATTTTAGTTCACTCAACTAATGAAACTTTAGTGTGTCAAAAAGTAATAAGAGCTATATATATTTTTTAAATACCAGATTAATTGACAGTGTATACTTTTTGTACCCTGTAATGCAGTACTTACACTGAACTACATAAAATTTTAATCAAAAAACTAGAAGAACGATAAATACCACAAACCGCACAGCAGTAAGTGATAAGGAACATAAGGCAACGATACCACACCTCCATCGCTATTTGTTTCTGTCTTCTGTGATATCACCTGTATAGTTTAAAGCCGGGCACTCACTACGCGATACTTGCCAAGTACTTGACAAGTCGCAAGTAGTGTGTATGAAACTTTGCACAGACTCGCCGAAGTACTTGTACTTCCCGTCGTGTGTCGGAAAATGTTCCCAAGTCAAAGGCGGCGAGTAGATTATTGCGATACTTGTTATGATCGCGCTACACTACGCGACATTCGTTAGTGCGAGTAGTTGCAAATTCGTTCTTGTTTAAAGTGTTTGTAGTCAAAATTGTGCAAGTAAATCTTATTTAAAGATGTTACCCACCACCTTCTGCGTCTACATTTCCTTTTTCTATTTTTGAGTAAAAGATAACCACAACTTAATGTTATAAAAGCAGCTAAAACTGCCGTATCATTATTTTCTTCCATTTTTAAAAACTACTCGTCTTCTGACTTGCTCTTCCCGAAAAACTTGTAACTTTTAAAGTAGGCACGTAATATAGTCAATTCGGAGAAGTACTTGCCAAGTTTATGTCAAGTAAAGTCACTCGGAAAGTACGGCGTAGTGAGTGGCCAGCTTAATTGTAATGCACGCTTTGACGTTTACTTTCTGATACTCAGTATTTTATGCTATGTACACATTTAATTTTCACATAAATAAACAGACTTGCGTTAATTTAATTGGCAAAGTCTCTACATTACCGATCGACTGCTTTTTGACGCTTGACGTGGCTGAGATATCGTGAACGCGCCAATAAGTTAGTTTTGGACAAGCCAAAGGCGTCCTTGTGTTACAATAGTCATATGCTAAAAGTCATCTTTTGTTTCTCGTATATACGGATATATAACACAGGTGTCAAATATCTGTACCAACATTTTGTACTTCTGGTACTAGATTCAGTGGTTCCTTGCTAAAAAGCTTCTATGTAAATGTAAACGATGAGCAGTGAAAAACGGTATTTCCATTGCTGTACCATTCCTCTGTTCGAAAAACATTCCCGTTCCTCAATAAGTAGATTAAGGTCAAAAAGATATTACAAGCTCCATCAGATCTCTTATTTCTGGCACTAATTATTTCATGATTTGTAACGCTTTATCTATTCGTACATTAGTAAAGAAAGACTTTACCCCGAAACTGATATTTATACATATGTAGTTTATTGTTTAATATTAATACTTTTACACCACCTACATATAACATACAACCTCCAGACCTGAACTCTACAATTATCACTGTTGATTCTCATTATTTCATTGACTTGAATCTCCGGCCATCTCCCTGACCCTACCCTCACTTTTTTTTTGTAACGGATTAGAACTTTCCTTCCATAAAGTTAATCTATCATTTTTGGTACAGCATTTTCGCAAGCTTTTAATATGTGCAGTCGCCGTCAATTTTAATGTTAGAATAATTTGTTAATATTGTTAATGTTTCAACATTTCAAGTTTTGTTTGTTTCTTAATTATGTTGTAAGATTATAGATATATTCCCATTTTATCAGATATGTATCTACGTTTAATTCTCTGTTTGGAGCGTAATACGTGAAAGAATTTGTAACACGTGTTTGGTGTTTTGCTGGCTTCTGCACTCTAATGTATGATCTTATAAGTATCTTTTGGATAACCCGTCTATCTGGCATTCTTGGGTTTGGAAAAAGGACGCTGATACTCGGCGACTGCAGGACTTGAGCTTCCGTTACAAAAGCCATAAAAGAATAAGTATCATATTAGCATATTAACGATGAGCTAGCATAGTGAATTCAGTTTAACATCAAAATGAATGATCAAAAAACACAATTGATCATTTTTCCAGACTATTTTAATTCAAGAAGAATGTTTGCACGTACAGTAATACTTTACCTGACAGCTAGCGGCGATACAAATATGTTCAACAGTCTATTTTTTTTAATGTGTGGTGGGTGCTTAGTTGCAGTGACTCCGTAAGCTGTATTACTTGTCTGGCCATCACTGCAACTCTTGCGGTGTAGTTTGGTGTGTGTAAGTTGTGTTCAAATGGCTTTGTGACAGCATCATATCGCCTTTTATGATGCCGCGCTGTTAATCACTTTGCTCCCAACAGCGAATGGCAAGTCGATCCGGGATTAAACTCTCTGAAAAAATGTCACCGTCCTTCCAGCGTATTGAACCCCGGCACCTATCGTCCTCTCACAACGATAGTCAGCCGCCTAACCACTGCGGCCATCGACCCGTTTTCTCAATCCTTATTACATTTACGGTTCATAACATATTTACATACTTCTGTAACGGTTAAGAACAGGATCCATATTTATAGGAACTTTTATGTTTATTTTGGGTCCCCGCATTTATGCTAGTAATTACATTTAAATTTATACTCCAACAATTTAGAAAAACTTTTCCAACACGTTTTTTATTTTTTCCTTTTCCGTCTTCTTCTTTCCTAACACTTGCTAATCTAAGTAATATTAAATTTACGGTTGCCTCTATTGTGTCTCGCAGACAATAATATATACAATACTGTCTCAACAGCTAGCTATCCTTGTACTTGTTGTTATCAATATCCCAACAATCAATGAAGTACATATATACAGCTAGGATTTATTGTGGATCAACTTACACCTACTTAACCCCTAATACAAATCAATAATGGCAGAGAAGGGTTTAGGAAGGTATAATATGTTAATACAATCAATCAAAGCTTGTTTAAATCTTACTCCTACTACATAAACCACAAGAATCGGTTCCCAACTGTATTTACATTCGTTCTTCCACTATGCTTAGCTTGAAATTGACATCCGTATAAAACTTAACTAACTCTCAAAGGAAACAAGTAGGTATTTATCTTACTATGTTTAAATAAGTTTTAATTTGGCTTGTATCAGAAAGCCTTTACTCCTACTAATTACAAAAGAAAATCGTATGTACATATACACACAATAGAAAGTATATATTCAAAGCAAAAATACCAATTTATTTGAAAATAATAACAATAATAATAATAATAATAACACGCCTTTATTCCTCGAGCCTCGAATAATATAATACATACAATAGTGAGAAAAAAAATAAGAATAACCAAATAAAGTATGTAGTTCAAAAGAGAAAAAGAAAATGTAAATGAAGTAAAGAAAACACAAAGAATGAGGCGGAGTTCAGGTTTAACCTGTTCTTCCACTCAACCTCCGACTAAGCTTAACCTAACTTAAAAACTAAAACTACAACTAAGAGAGAGTTAGCCTATATATATATATATATATAGTTATACAAAATATGTGCCAAAATGAAAATCAAATCTACATGCCACCCTACTGCCTTCCCACCAAATAGCCACTTCTTAAATGTGTTAGTACACGGAGTCATTTTGATTTTAATTGGTATGCTATTATAGATTCGCGTAATTTGGTATGAAAAGCTCCTTTTGAATTGTTCCAACCGGTGCATCGGTGGAGTTAGAGTACCTTTAAATCTTACATTAATAGTATGAACATCCGTTCTAAATCTAAGTTTATGGTATAAATACGGCGGTTTTTCGGTAAGAATAATTGTGTGAAATAAAACAGCAGCGTGCAGCAGTCTCCTATTTTTTATATTCAACCACTTCAAATCATTCAGTCTGTGGGACACATGTTCTCCGCGCCGTATGCCAAATATTAATCTGATACAGGAATTCTGGATTCTTTGCAGCTTGCGCATATTGTATGAAAAAATACATGAACCATACAGTGAGTCACAATAATTTAAACGAGACAAGACAAGGGATTTGCAAAGAAGTTGTTTTGTTTTTTTATTAAGAAATATTCTATTTGCATATATTGACTTTAAAGCAGCATATGCTCGCTGACTACACGCGTTTATATATTCGTTAAAATTTAATTCCTCGTCTAAGATAACACCCAGATTCCTCACTGCACTCTTCAGTGGTACAGGTTCACCATTAACAAAGATATTTATGCTTTTTCGATATTCTGGATTCAATCTGATTTTCTTAGAGCCAAAAATAATTAGTTCGGTTTTTGCCGCATTTATACAAAGTAAATGTTTTGAAGAAGCAACCACTAAATTTTCTATATCTTGATTTAACTTAATGCATGCAGCCTCTACTTCATTCGAAAAAAGGAGTAATACATCTGGGTATCGTCGGCATAAAAGTGATATTTACAATAATAATAATAATAATAAATTTATTCATTTCATGCTACAGTGTGTGAAATACGTCAAAGGATAACAAATAACAATGTTGAATGTATTTAACAAAATGGGACGTATATATAGAATACAACAATGGACTCAACACGGACCCCTGTGGCACGCCCTTCACAACTGAAAGAAATGATGAGAGAGCGTCACCGACTGTGACACACTGACTGCGACCAGTGAGGTAACTATGGAACAATTCGACGGCAGAAGGACCAAGTCCAATGTGATATAGTATTGCTAACAGTAAATCATGACTCAGAGTATCAAATGCCTTCGAATAGTCCAGCAAACAGAGTAATGTAAGTTTTCCTTCATCCAAGCTTCCTATCACGTCATCAACTATATGTAACAGGGCCGTATTACAGCTGTGAGACCTTCTGAACCCTGACTGCATCTCTAGTAAAATGGCTAGTTGTGTAACATAGTCCTTTAGTTGACCCTCAATGATTTTTTCGAAAATTTTTGATAATACCGAAAGTATACTTATCGGGCGTAAATCATTAAGCTGCTCCGCCACTACTTTCTTTGGTAAAGGAATGACAAGTGATTGCTTCCAGCACCCAGGAAATCGACCAGTACTCAAACAAGAATTAATTATAAAAGTTAAATAAGGCAAGATGTGCGGACAACATAACACAATAAAATTAATATTGAATCCATCCACGCCTGCGGAGTTTGATCTAATTGAACGAATAATTTGAAGCACAATATTATCATCAACAGGAGAGAATGCGAAATTACCCTCTATTCGACGGGTACTAGTGTAATGGTGACAAACCACCCTATCCAAATGTAAAGTGGGCACAGAATCTATAAAATGCTGATTTATCATGTCAGCGTTTAGCAAGTGCAACGGAATTTCTTCAACGCGTTTGGTAACCAGGCCGGTATCTCTCAAAAGTTTCCATGTTTTTTTACTATTTTGGCCAATTTTACTAATCTTACTCTCCATATAAATACGTTTTTCAGTACGGATTGCTTCAGTTGTTAGATTTCTTAGTGATTTGTAATAATCCCAGTGACTGGGGGATTTACTATGTTCATATCTCTTAAAAGCACGATCGCGTAAAGTTTGCATAGTTTTTATGGTGTCAGTTAACCATGGAGCAGCAGGTCTAGTAAATCGAGATGTTACCAGGGGCATATGAGTATTTAACAAATTAGCTAATTGATTATTGAAAAAAATAGCCATGTCGTCTATATCGGTCATGTCATAAATTTCGTAAAACGGAATTGAAAGGAGATCGGCATTAAAAGCACCATAATTAAAAGACTTTAGTGTTCTATAAGTGTGCCATTTAACATTTAACCTGGTAATATTGACATTTAATTCACAAAAAATTGGAACATGATCAGAGATATGTAGGTTTGTTATACCTGAGTTTAAAACCATACTTTCGTCAGAAACAAATATTAAGTCGATTAGGGTAGAACTAGTACGCGTAACGCGAGTCGAGGAAGTAATTATTTGAGAAAGACCAAGAGAAGCCATTGCATCAATAAGGGACCTTGCGGGTAAACTATCATGAACATTTAAATCTATGTTAAAATCGCCGAATAAGACGATTGAATCGCACCGCGGCAAAATCTCAGATAAAGTGGATTCAAGTACATCAATGAAATTGTGATAATTCTGTTGAGGTGGTCTGTAAATAATACCAACTGCGTAAACCTTTCGATTAAGCTGAATAGATATCCACAACTGCTCAATAGACGAGTCGCAGATTATTAATTTATAAGTTAAATCCTTTTTGATGTAAACTCCAACTCCACCGCCACGTGCGCATCGATCATTACGTAGAAATGTATAAGTATCTATGTGTAAACAACTACTGTCTATATTATTAGAAAGCCATGTCTCGGATAAGCAAAATACAGAGAAATTATGTAAATGAAGATAATCACTAAGGTCTGGTAAAGAAGGCAGCAAGGATCGTATATTTAAATGTGCCAAAGTTACCTTATTAATCATCAAAACACTAAATTTCTAACTAAGTAAATTAAACAAAAAAAAGAAGTGATTAATAGTCAACAACTGATACTTAACGACTACTTACGGCGGTAGTGTAATTAATAAAACTAAATTTTAACACAATAGGTAGCCATTGTTGCGGCAAACATAAAACTAAACAATGTAAATACATGTAGTATATATGATAAAAGATAATATCAAAGATACTTTTAGAGAAAGCACAATAAAGTAGCACCAGTATAATAAATACGTAAATTCAGAAAAGGCAAGAGCAAATACTAAAGGGTAAGCAAAATAAAATAAACAGCAATACCGCTCCATATTAAACTTAATTCAATCCTAATTGATAATAAATAAAACAGTACATATAACAAATAAGCTCTACGTTCATCTTAATTAGCGTTTAGTACATATAACAGCCATTGCTCAAACAAATTACAGAATACAAAGGAAAGTCATTTGATACGCGAAAGGTCTTCTAGAGTTTTAATTTTATACTTGGATGATCCTACCTTAACGAAGATACTACCACCCAGTGTATAGATATTCTTCCTTCTGTATTTTTATTTTGCACGACGGTATATATCATGTCTGCACGCCGTAAGATCTTCAACAACCATTATATTCGTACCCTTCAATTTGCGACGATTTTTTAGAATTAGAGATTTAAACCTGTAACCAGTGAATTTCACTAGGATCCCTCTATTTCCTTTTTTTTTCTGTGGGAATGGCTCCTACTCGATGAACTCGATCGATATTATCTAATGTAATGTTCACTTTCAATTTTTCTTTGCAGAAATCAGTTAAAACACCTTCAATATTTTCATCTTTGTTTTCGGGTAAACCAAATATACGGCTATTGTTGTGACGACTGTATTGTTCCAAACAGTCGATTTTATTTTTCAGCATCTTATTTTCCTCTTCAAGATTCCCGTATTTGACAGCAATATAATTTCAATTTGAACAACTAACGTATTAATAGTTAAGCGTGGTTTTCGCGGCCGTCGTTTACTGCGTTGAAGTGTTCCGAATATTGTCGTGTAGATAAGATTACACTATGTTTACACTGTGTAAACTTATCTGCACACCAACACTTGAAAGACTTCAACTAATATATTATTCATTTTAAGAGTAAAAATCTTCAGTAAGACATATGACAATATTTCCATTAATAATATTATATGCTCAAAAGGCATGATTAAATTACTTCAATTAAGCTATTTTTTTCAAAATATATTTAAAATGAACATTATTAGCAATGTAATGTGGTAAAATTTTACAGTTCCCGTGTAACTGCATCTCTAAGAACTTATAATCAAAATTCTTCGTGCCACATCCATAGCGTGAAATTTCATGTTCACACATCGCGTTACCCAAGCAACTGCTCTTTTTCCTAATTAGATTTTTTATCCAAACTACGCTCCGCTATATACGGAGTGTTCCACAAAAATTTCCAAAGACTATAACATCTATATTCTCCGATTTTAATAATAATAATTGGTTTGATCTATAAATCATTAAAATGACATAATAATAAATAAAGACATTACAGCCTTTAAGAGTTTTTGTGGAACTTCCGATATACGACAGTATATATCATGTCTGCACGCCGTAAGATCTTCAACAACCATTATATTCGTACCCTTCAATTTGCGACGATTTTTTAGAATTAGAGATTTAAACCTGTAACCAGTGAATTTCACTAGGATCCCTCTATTTCCTTTTTTTCTGTGGGAATGGCTCCTACTCGATGAACTCGATCGATATTATCTAATGTAATGTTCACTTTCAATTTTTCTTTGCAGAAATCAGTTAAAACACCTTCAATATTTTCATCTTTGTTTTCGGGTAAACCAAATATACGGATATTGTTGTGACGACTGTATTGTTCCAAACAGTCGATTTTATTTTTCAGCATCTTATTTTCCTCTTCAAGATTCCCGTATTTGACAGCAATATAATTTCAATTTGAACAACTAACGTATTAATAGTTAAGCGTGGTTTTCGCGGCCGTCGTTTACTGCGTTGAAGTGTTCCGAATATTGTCGTGTAGATAAGATTACACTATGTTTACACTGTGTAAACTTATCTGCACACCAACACTTGAAAGACTTCAACTAATATATTATTCATTTTAAGAGTAAAAATCTTCAGTAAGACATATGACAATATTTCCATTAATAATATTATATGCTCAAAAGGCATGATTAAATTACTTCAATTAAGCTATTTTTTTCAAAATATATTTAAAATGAACATTATTAGCAATGTAATGTGGTAAAATTTTACAGTTCCCGTGTAACTGCATCTCTAAGAACTTATAATCAAAATTCTTCGTGCCACATCCATAGCGTGAAATTTCATGTTCACACATCGCGTTACCCAAGCAACTGCTCTTTTTCCTAATTAGATTTTTTATCCAAACTACGCTCCGCTATATACGGAGTGTTCCACAAAAATTTCCAAAGACTATAACATCTATATTCTCCGATTTTAATAATAATAATTGGTTTGATCTATAAATCATTAAAATGACATAATAATAAATAAAGACATTACAGCCTTTAAGAGTTTTTGTGGAACTTCCGATATACAGGGTGTTTCCTAACGACGGTACGTAACTTCAGATGGTGATCCGATAGGTCGTTTTACGAAAAAAAGTTCCTATGAATATATGTCCGGAGTTGCTTCGTTTCTGAGATAGAGCACGTTGAAGTTTAAACAAAATTCGAAAATGTCAATAGTTGTCAAGAGTTATCAATTAGCAGTGATTTCAGCATGAATAATTTTACTAACACCGAAATGGCTAACATGCACTTCATTTATGGATTAGCAAATGGAAATGCGGAAGAAGCACGGAGAATTTATTACGAAATATTTTATTTACGGACGAGGCAAATTTTTCACGAGATGCTATTGTGAACTTTCACAATGACCATTTTTGGGCCGACGAAAATCCCCACGTTATTAGAGAAAGTCATTTTCAGCAACAATTTTCGCTGAACGTTTGGGCAGGATTTATTGGTGACTATTTAATTGGCCCATTTTTTTACCAGCAAGATTAACAGGTGAAACCTACACAGACTTTTTTTTTGCGACATCATTTACCCATTTTATTAGACGAAGTATCCCTACTTGTAAGAGCCTCCATGTGGTTTATGCACGACAGGGCTCCAGCTCATTTTAGTGTTGTTGCTCGTCAGCATCTCGACATTGCCTACCCTAATCGCTGGATTGGCCGTGCAGGACCTCAAAATTGGCCAGCTGGCAGTCCTGATATGAATCCCATAGATTTCTATTTATGGGGTTATCTGAAGGCTCTTGTTTACAAAACTCCTGTAATAGATGTGAATGACTTGAGGAATCGGATAATTGACAATTGCAATGTCATAAGGAATACTCCAGGTATTTTTGAACGTGCCAGACAATCAATGACAAATCGATTGCAGTCGTGTATTTTATCGGAAGGTGGTCATTTTGCTCATTTACGGTTAGGTAGAAATTGTTATTTTTACATTCCTAGCTAGGAAAGTATTGCTTTCGCCAAAATAAAACACCAAAAATGTTTATTTATTTTTCTCTTCAAAGCCCTGTATCTCAGAAACGAAGCAACTCTGGACATATGTTCATAGGAACTTTTTTCTTAAAACGACCTAACGGATCACCCTCTCAAGTTACGTACCGTCGTTAGGAAACACCCTGTATATTATATTATTGTGCTAAGAACAACCAACGTCGTAAAACTTAATATTCATAATCGCGTATGAAAAAGATCTAAACAAAACCAATTTAAACGTTTACACACGATATAATAGTCGAAAATTAAATTTAATGATAAATTTTAAAGATAAATTTGTATAAAAAGAAAGAACCAATGATTACAGAATGAGAATTACACGTCATATACTAGAATGTTACTAGAAAACGTTTAACTGTATCATAACAGTATACATTCACTAGAAACCAAAGCTTGAACGCCCACTGGGAAATTAACTTAGGATAATCTTGCTGTTTGACCGCGTTTACACTGAAAGTCAATTCTACAGAAGACATATGTATATATAATATTATGTCATATTGACGTCAGAGTGCCGCAGGCGATGTCAGGTGAATATAATAACGGTTACCTGTGGGAGTTCATATTGCGTATACAAACTCAATAAATAAACCTTAAAGCATAACTAACAACTGAACCTAACCCTCTATCGAAATTGACCTAATTTACAATTAATTTTTGCAATCTCGTTTTAAAGATGACAACCTTTACAGCCTTTTCAGTAAATTTAATATGGAATGATACGTTCAGATTGAAACGCCTTCTTTGTGTTACGTTAACAATATTTGTGCTTTATATAAACGTAATTACCGTCTAATTTTCTACAGTTTACACCTCGCGTTGTGAACGAACAGAATCATTACTCCTACACGTACTATATCAGTATAAACGCTTGATTTAAAATATTTTGATAATAATCTACATTGCCTAAAAGCTCACATCGATTACAAACAGCAACAATTTGTTGAATTGGTTTTTAGCTTAGATAGATATGTGCTGCACTAGAAATATATCAGCTTTCTACATTGCAGAATAAAAACATTGATTATATAATATATGGAAGCTGATGGCATAAGTTGCTGGAAAAACATTTTTGGAATTTATAAAAAAAATTAAGGGAAAAAACAGATATAACATTATAGTTCATAAACCCGCACAGATTTTTCAATCAAACTTGTGATTTCCGCCGAAAGCAATAATCAACGCAAGACATAGCACATTAAAAATTATTACAAAATAAATTCTATGTATATACAAACGGGTAAATATTGTAGTGATATCATTATAGCAGCTAAAAATCAAGCGAATGTTCTATAAATATCCACCATCACAGAAAGTAATATTAGAGGAAGAGGACTGAAAATAATCGATGGTTTTATCTTTACTTTATGGTACATTTTGCAATAAAAATAAATAATACTTTACTTTGTTAAACCACTTTGTTTAATATTGTTAGCTGCAGTTTCAACCTTTTTTGGTCATTCTCAAAACTAGGTCTGAAAAGCTATGAACATAAGTCCAGGTATGTACATACTTACTACAGACAAAAAAGGAGTCCCTACGAACACAAATGGATACTGAATAGAAGCACCAGCTAAAAGACTTGGATCAGAACCAGACCCCAACAGATATACGAAACCAGCTATGCTAAAGAACAAAAGTTTAAGAGATAATTTAGATACGACATCGTACGTTCTAAAAACTGTATAAACTACATAATTCTGATTTAAAGAGGGAAGAACTATTATACTTATAGATTTCGTAAAAAATATCACTATAAGTACAAGATAATATACAAAAAAATAGAAACAGATCTTTCAAGAATGCAGAAATACATAGAAACCATATATTTTTCATCAGACTTGATGACCGAGAATGTAACAAAAAGAAAACATTATCTGTGGAAGAATAATTTAAACTTTGAATTTGCTCCATTTACAGTGTAGTAATGTAACATTTCACGGTGTAAGTGGGGAACTCAAAACTGTCCCGAGTCACATATATTCCGATTTTCATATATTCAGATTTTGAATATTATAACCGTCTCTTTATGGTACGTTTTTTATACAGCTAATATGCCTGCTTCATATGTTCGTGGCGTATGAACACGAAATTGTTGCTAATTGGCTGCTCTCTCGAATATAAACAGTGTACTAATACAGCCTTATAAATTTCGTACCTTATTATCTCCGCAATTGTAATTCTGACATCTACTCTGAAGAAAGTAATTTTGTACAACGAAAGCGTTTCTATATATTCAGATCGTGTTTAAATTCCATTGTTATGTTGTTGACCGTGTATTTATCTTGCAAATTTAATTATTCAATGCGCCTTTGGTATGTATTAAACTGTTCAATTTCAAAATTTCTTAAAGCGAGCAATATTTCGTTAAAGCTATATGAAGCTATTCTGTATTCGGTTGTAACATACTTTGAACTAAACCATTTTATCTGTTGACAGCAAATTTGTTCTCCAGTGTAGCATAAAACATATACTATATCTATAATATAGATAGATATTATATATCTATATCTTTCTAAATTTATATTATTATATTATTTATACACGAAGTTAGTTGATTACATTTCGAGCTGTGGATCTTACCACTATTTTATGTGATAATTTTTTTCTGCTAAATTGTGAGTACTTGTAGTTATAATTATAACGTCAGACTAGATATTCGTTTAATATTTACTTGTGAGTATGTACTTCATTAATTAATTTGGTACCATTTACCAAAAATAGCCTTATTCAAATCGAAGATCTTCAAAGTTCCAGAAAAAATAAATAAATATGTTGTTTACATAGGAAGTATTGAAGAATAATCGAAAAATTGTCCTAAAATGACAATTCCGCCAGTGACGTAGAATTTGAGTGTTGGCCTACCCGGATTTTTGCTATTTAAACTATTTTTAGCCACAAATTCTTCCGAACTTTTTCGTTTCGGTTTTCTCAAAGCAAGCATAACACAAAGTTTCTGCAAGATGACCTTATTTTTGGCATTTTAACTGGTCTATTACGTGATGCTAATTTCGTGCTTGTAAATCAAAAAACAAAAAAAGTTCTATTGATGTTAACACAAGCGGATTCTCTTTGCTGTAATTTTGCTAATTTCGGAAAATTCCACCATAAGAAGCATCTAATAATACTAAATCGCTATGCTAACTTAATGAAAATACCAATTTTTTTTTCTGGTACTTTGAAGGCCGTCATCTCGAAAATGGTACGATTTTGAATAAGACTATTTTTGGTCCATGGTCATTAATTGCCACGTAGTATCTCCAGTTAAAATACTTCCCATAATTAATGATGCAGCTCCTGCAGCTGAACTCCGGTCTTTGATTGCTCATTGGCTATTAAAGTAAAACGTTTCACATAATACGTGCTGAAACTAAATATTAAGAAGTATATCTGAAAATTAGTTTTGACTATACAGGTTGTTCCAAAAATTATGGTTTCAATCACACGACGTTTTATTCGAATGGAACACCCTGAATTTTTTTGGCAGTGCCTGACCATTATCTATACCTACGTACCTATTTTGTTTTTTTTTCTTTGATGCGTATGTTCAGCCACTACTAAAAATTAAAAAAAATGCAGCGTGTTCCATTTAAAAAAATTCGCGTGATTCTGCCCATGATTTTTGGAACACCCTGTATAGTCAGAAATAATTTTCAGATATACTTCTTAATGTCTAGTAATGTATTAAGTGAAACGTTTCACTTTAATAGCGAACGAGCAATCAAAGACCAGAGTTGTGCTGCAGGACCCTGTATATATACATATAATCCAGTTTTTCCACGTAATTACCTTCTGTTTAATAAATTCAAAAGCAACCTATAAACTTATTAAATATTTCAGTTGAGATTTATTTATAATATCTTAGATTTAGATGAATAGGCACCACATGATTTTGGCCTACCTACAATAAAGGGAACAAATTCACCCTAATTAATAACTTCAAACAGGTATAATTTATTGCAAAAGTGTCGTAGTCCAGAACCATAACTCGCTAGTGCGAATATTAGAATTATTTGGCCATTTAAACCGTTATAAATCAACTAGTTCTTACAAATTGTAGGAATATGACATTGAAACTACGGGAATAGATTGAAATATCCGTCTTGTAGCAACTGTTAAGGTTATAACTACATAATTTTTCGCTTTATGTTATTCCAAGCAATTCGATTTAGCATATAGTACCTTGTATAGAGTACATACATATACATATATTACCGCTATTACATACATACATAACTTACTTTACTAATGCTGTGAACGAGCCTCAATTTATAAGCGCTTTAATAAACGAAAATTTTTACTTACAAACATGCACAAGCAACGTTAGTTTTCGATTACGAATTGTAGCTATTTAACAATAAATATTATAATGTATAATGGAGGGAATAAGTTATAAAACAAGATTATGTACCCGCATATATGCATTAATATAATATGATAAAACGGTTCAGTTTGGATAAAGGAATTCTATAGTGGTAAGTAGACATGCAAATTCGATACACATTCCAGCAGCGTAGGTACTGTGGGTACGCATGGAATATGCATTTAATTTAAATTATCAGATAAAAAATTCACATTGGACGGTTAAGCGAGCTCACTGGTCGTAACATATTTACACACGACACCACCAAGGAAGACACTCTCCTTAAGTCGTAGTAGGATGTTGAAATTTTGAGAGTATCTTCAGTCTATAGGTTTCAATATGGCTCAAAAATTGTCATAGAATCCATCATCCTTTACCTAGATAATACCAAATTTGCCGATTCTTATTATTATTCTACTGTCAGCATAGTCCCTATGTAACAGAATTCTGCAGAATAGTGTGTTTTAATAAGTAAATCTATAATTAAGAAAAGACAGCCTACAAATAAAAATACAGTAAACCCTTGTTAACACAAACTGGAAGGGACCGATATTTCTGGAGTACGTGTTAAGGAAGTCGGTGTTAAACGATTTTGTTTAATTTTTTTTTCTATTTTTAATGATAAATATGTAGATAAGTAAGTAAACTGTTTTAAAAGTAAAGACTTTTATTGAAAAAACAATAAATATATTATAAAAGAAAATGTTTTTAATTAAAAATGAAAAATAAACTATAAAGTTCACAAATAAACAAAATCTTGAACATACATAAATGTCAACAAAAAATAAATTAGAAAAAGTCGCAAATGCTTTTTTGAACTAAGCCTGATCTATGAAGAGTCGATAAAGCTGAATTGACTTCTGCCCTGAAGGTTTTGTCATTTCTTCGTCACTTTCATCTGATGATGTCTGCGAATCGAGTTGTGATGAATCATTTTCTAGTGGTTCTATTTGTAATGGCTCTGAACAAATTAATATATTTGAATCAACCTCTACAAAATCTTGAAAAGATACGTTTATAGGATGCGTTGTAGTCAGGAAAGCTCATTCTTCTGGTGGTGAAATATCAACGTCAGTTACCTCTTGGCTTATTTCGGAAGACCAAGCTTTATGAAAACATCTTTTTATTGTTTCTGATATTACCGCATTCCACGCAGAAGCAATGCCTCGTATAGCTTGTAATATATCCTATTTTTTAACGTTGCCTTTGGTTTCCAATGTTCTTAAAGTAAATTTTACTAATCTTGCTCTGTAATGAGATTTTGAATTGGCAATTATACCCCTGATCAAGAGACTGTAGACGACTTGTTGTACTTGCAGGAAAAAATATGTTTTGATATTTGACAGTTCCAGACCCTCTACTTTGTGAGCAGCACAATTATCAAGTGTTAATAAAATTGTTGTATATTGTGCGGTCATATGCCGATTGAGCTTAAGAAGCTAAATGCTTTTGCATCAATCCATGAACTTTTGTGGGATGTGTACCATATTCACAAGATAAATTTTGCATGTCAATGTTTTTGAAACATCGTGGATTTTGCGATTTCGACATCGATTTCCTTTCAAGTCCAAAGTTTTTTCTGGTAGTAAATTATAAAAATCTCCAGTCTCATCCACATTAACTATACATATCTTTGGGTAGGAAAGATGTCTTCATAATTTCAAAGTCTGATAACCTGATGACTGATAACTGTAGTTTCATTTACTTTTGCTGCTTCACCGCACATTTCATGTGAAACAATACCGTGCCGTTTCTGGAATCGCCACAGCCAGCCACTCGAACAGTTAAAATCTTCTATGCCATATTTTAAATCAATCTCCTTGGCTTTTTCTTGAATAATAGGACCAGAAACTGGGAGATTAGATGCGCTTATATGGTTGAACCACTCCATTATTTCATACTCAATGTCTTCATATTTCGCAGTTCGCATTCGTTTGCATTTTGTAGCAAATAATCCGGATGTTAAATTATTCTTAATTTTATTCCGATTTTTAATTATTGTAGATAAAGTGGATTTCGGAATACTAAATTTATTTGCTATAGCGGTTTTACTCAGTTGAGCTTCGTCAACTTCATTAAGTATTTTAATTTTTGTTTTAATGTTCAATGCTTTTTGCGAACGTTTAGGTTTTTGTTCTGCCATTATGTGAACTGATACGTACGATGTACTACATATTTAACCGACAACTGCTTACACTCACTTAAAATCAAGCAGTCGGCAGTACACACACGTAAAATTCGCGTTAAGCGAGTAAAGCGCTCGATAGAAAATCTGTGTTCGAAATTCGTGTTAACGAGAATTCGTCTTATGTGAAAATAAAAGCCATGAAAACTATAGGATGAACAATCGGGACCCTACTTTGTGTTTCTATTAATGAGGTGTTTGGTTTATCCGAGTTTGGGTTAACGAGGGTTTACTGTATATGGATACATACATTATTTAAGTATTATATTCATAAATTTATCATTTATTTATCTTTTTTTTTATTATAATCGATGTTGTAACCATATTTTGATATCATTAATTTCATTACAGGTACAGCGTGTCTGTCTTCATAATTCCTCTCATCGTCCTGATCGTGACATACACTTCCATTTGCCGGGAAATATGGCAAAGCGCGGTCGGAGAATTGACTACTAGGCCGAGAGTTGCTTCCGGAAAAGCTACACCAGAAAAAAGGTGCCATTAATATCCAGAGCGAAGATAAACACAGTGAAACAAACAGTAGCAGTCATAGTGATGTACATGATATGCTCGACACCATTTATCTTTGCACAGCTCTGGGCTACCTGGGATCCGCAAGCCGCAGAATTGCCTTTTTTTAATGGTAACTATTTGACATTTTCACATAATTGTTTTTAATGTAAGTTTCAAGGTTATACCTCTTAATACACGAAGTAACGTCTTTCTATAATATTTCGTTCTTAGAAAATATCAATAATAAAGGTAGAGCTCACCTATACAAGGTGTAGAAATTTTAGCCGCGACTTATTTAGGTCAAAAGAAACCCATTAACGTTACACATCATAGTGCAAAAATGCTGCCCTAAAACGATAATGGATACCAATTTCAATTTCAATTTTCGCACAATATCTCAACACCAGCTCTTAGAAAGCCCCAATTATTTGAGTGTTTCTATTGCATCTCGACTTTAAGAAAAGAACATAAGAAGATTTTGCTTCAAGAGAAATAGCAGGCATTGTTTTTGTATATGGCTCGTGTAAGGGAACCACGGTAGATTTCCTAACAGAAAATATCAAACCACCAGGTCTCCCGAACCTCCAGGTCTTTCGAAGACTAAAAGACTAAATTCATGAGTCTGAGGAGCTGGTGCACCTCAAGAAGAACATTGTAATTGATTTCGTACAGTATACTTACCGAAATTTCTCAATTAGAATTTTCAAATTGTTCAATTTTATAACATCTACTTTATGGATAAATGAAGCTGTGCGTCACCACTGTGCCCCAGCTTTAGGCCGCTAGATTTATTTTAATGAAGTTGTTGAAAACAAACGATCTGCCATGATGTATTTAACATGGGACAGCTGTTGGACGAAAGAATTTGCAAAACTATTAATGAAATTCGCAAAAACTATGACACTGTGAAAATATATGACTTGCTAATATAACGATTCCATCTTTTATTAAGTATATAGTATAAGTAGTATAAATATAAGCGAAACATTTTGAACACTGACTATAATTCTCTATCTGTAAATTATTATTCTGCTTGTTTTGTTGTTAATCGTACGTTTGTTATAATGTATTTTAAAGTAATTGGATAATCGTTTTTATAATTACGCACTAATAGAAATAAAAATATATATGTTCTTGGTATTAAGGTGTATAGATTAGTTGTTTTTGTTTGGTCTAAACTGGCTTTGGTTAAAATTTTGGCTAGTAGGCACTCACCTTGTATATTTCTATCCATACTTATGGATACACTTGTGGAATTTACTTTTTTGCAGTAGTATCGTAGCTTTCATCACATAGCGTACCCGCTGGTTACCTGACGTCAGTTTAAAATTACTGCAGTAACTGTACACAGGCTGTTCACAGAAAGTGGACTTTGGTTTTACGTTATCCCGACATCTGTCAAAGAATTGTACTATATGATATTCGTTCCAACCGACTTTGTTAGTTTAAATTATAACAAACAAAACAATTTCTTTGAAACACATTGTAAAGTGATTGAATTGTTTCCAATCAGGGGGTTATTCTCGAATCTGAGGGAATGGAAATTTCAAGAGAATTATCAAAAAATTCCTACAATTTCAATAATTCCTATTCTGGAGTTGACTTTCTCACTTTTTCGTAACGAGTAGTATCGAGGAGTGAGCGGTGAAAGTTACTCCCTGGGAGTGCTATTTTCCACTGTTTCGAGAATAACCCCCAGCTGAAACTTTTACTTCCCATCATTCTTGATGCCAATATAAACTGCATCATTATGTTTTATTTTTTAAAACGGCAAGAGTAATGACCAGAAGTATAACAATCTCAAAAAAGCGACTTAAATGTCAGCGATCTTTCCAATTACGATTGTTAAATGAAATGAAATATATAAAAATACTTTATAAAATACATATATATTATTATGATATATTTCGGCGTCGATACAACGTTAGCGAAACCGTGAAAAATGCTATCGTAGCAAAATTGCTTTTAACACAGAAAAGTTCGGACGGGTGTCTACACACATTGACTTTTATTTAGTATACAATCTCGTTATACAATTTCTGTTGAGATCTTGAATTCGCAATCTATTTATGGATTTTGAATTACTGCATTCCGTCAGCGGTTGGCTATCGGAGAAGGTAAAAACAAACAACTCTATTACATCTTAAGTAGTATGGTAAAGTAATGATATAATACGAAACAGAGAATGTGTCATTAAACGTAGAGGTTCCAAAAATTAAGCTTCCTAATTGGACGTAATCATACTAGAATATTTACGAATTCGTGTAAAGAATTATTACAAATAAAATGAACCTACTAACCTAGTTAAAACAGCTTGTGAAAATACAATAATTTTATTGGTTTATTAATTTTTGTTTAAATTGTAAACCTCTTAAAAGGAATTAAATTTTAATACATATTTGCCCTCTAACTTGCTCAATCCACTTGCAGCAGTCGATTACTGCTTTCTTTTCTAGAATATTTTTATAGTAGTCATCCATCATGGAAAAAAGTAAATGTCCCTTTTATAACAAAGAATGTTTCACGGACAAGTATGCATCCATTTTTGTTTGGCTTTTAAAACAAAATGGAAAATTAAATTACTTTATATTACCTTTGTTTAACATATGTATATGTAATTAAACAACAAGAAATAAGGAATTAAAAATATTCGCAAATCTAATTATATGTTATTATATATTATAATAAATAAAAATTGATATCACCTACCCGTTATCTACAGGATGATACAACCAAGATGGGGTGGACGATTATATTTTGATTGAGGGCTACATGGGCTACGTTTTAAAAATAATTCCTTTATACAGAATGATCGAAGCAGTCGATGACGAACCAAACTTATATTTTTTTAATGGAACACTTAGTATTAAAATATACTAGCTTTTACCACCCAAACCCACCGATCAGCATTTCTATAGTGCTACCATCTTTCTTCTATTAACATAAAGAGTGATAGCTTTTACCACCCAAACTCGTAGAGTTTAATATTTGATTCGTTAGATATTACTCTTATTTTCATTCATAAAAACGACATAAAAAAATTCGAATTTAATATTTGATTCGTTATATATTACTTTTTTTTATTAAAAACGTCAAAAAAATATTTCGAGTTTAATATTTGATTCGTTATATATTACTCTTTTTTTCCTTCATAAAAACGACAAAAAAAAATCTATTTTAATATTTGATTCGTTATATATTACTCTTTTTTCCTTCATAAAAATGACAAAAAAAATGAGTTTAATATTTGATTTCTTATATATTACTCTTTTTTCATTCATAAAAACGTGTTTCGAACTTATTAGTTCTCAGCAGTGCGTGATACAAGAATATGAACCAACAAACGTATTCCCCGTACCCGTTATATCCTGAAATTGCTCGAACGAAAATCAGAAGATAAATTCCATGACCTCTATCGGGCGATAACTGGACACCAACAAGGGCAGATCTCTAGACGTTCTCCGAACGATTACAGAGATCACGTGTGTTAATGCTAACGTCATCTGCCGGATTACCCGATAAACAACAATAAACAAAACGCAAAAGTGTAAAGACGTGCAAGTCACTCTATAGGTGAACGTTTAAAATACAAACATGTACCAATGAAAAAGGGAAACCTAATTCAAGCACATGAATTTGACGTTAATCACACGCCGCAAAGGAAACGTTTGAAGTTCAATCCTGACAAACAGACACGACACGACATTGTATCACGCACTGATGAGAACTAATAAGTTCGAAACACGTGTCTGTGTGTCAGGATTGAACTTTCAAACGTTTCCTTTTACGGCGTGTGGTATTGTTCTCGCGCAATAATGTGTCACTTTTTGCTAAATACATAAATAACTATTATAAATCATTCACAAGTTATTACTGACGTCTGTTTGAATTTACCGCTAAATTAAATTATTTCTTTCCTTCTAACACCAGAGGTGCTCAAGTATTCGGTTCAAACCTAATGCTCGGGCGTCGAGTATCTATAGAAGCTAGTGATTTGTGGTTCACACCATCTTGGTATATATGAAATATATATTGCAGAGCACGCATATCAAATCTATAGCTTATAACGCAGATCTAAGCAACAAACTTCGTATTCAAAATATGCCACCTCAAATGTCCTTCAACAAACAATCTGCATTCTTTATTGAATAAAAGGTACAGCATAATTATCGCAGTGGCATAAAATTGATACTCGATTATCATTTGTTGATACAAAATTTGCATGTATTTAATAACAAGTTATTTTATTTTTCAAAGTAAAACTGTTTTAATAAGGCCAAATAGGAATAATCATAATAAGCAAAGAAATAAATCATATGTATGTTTAATTAAAAAAATTATTGTAAAATACGTTCAAAAAAATTGAATTTTCTCATTAATTACGTTATTCATATTACTTACTTATTACTGTTAATAGAGAGCGAGAGAGAGTAAGAGTGTAATCGCAAGCAAAAGTTTCTCATTATAGTGCTTTTCAAATTGCAAGAAACTAACTTTTAAATCCTTAATGCTGTTATTGCACCTCCGGTAGTAATACTCTTGAGAAGGGTACTGTTTACCTGCTTAATTACACTATATGAATCGCCCGGCCGTATTAAGTATGAATTACAGCCTCATTACGCAAATGATATATTGATATATATACTTCAGCTAATATACTGTCATCTAATTGTAATTATTGTTAATGGTACTAGGGGGTAGGTATATATACATGTAATATTTAGTTTACTTATCATTTGTAGTTAACATTTGTTGTTGTATACTTATTTGAATTTTCACGAACATGTGGCGACCTTTTGCTGAGTGTGTTAGTGATCGTGATGTGCATAGTGATGATGAAAGTGGAGCACGGAAGAGAAAATATTTATCACAAGATGCAAAGCAGATACTTCTCAATAGCTATAAGACTCTGATGGAAGAAAATAACGAAGGACAAACCAAGAACATTCAACGAACCTCGCAATTAACCAAAGTGCCTATTGGAACAATATACAAGGCAATTAAAAATAACGCAGAGCCTCGAAAGCAAAGAAGTGACAAAGGAGCACCGAGGAAAATTAAAGAGTATGAAATTGATATTATTAGGCAACAAGTATATTGCATGTATAGAGAAAATGTTGTACCTACAATTGAGTCCTTACATAAAAAAGTTAATGATGAAACTATTGATATCCAATGTTCAAAAACAACCTTGTGGCGGACGTTAAAAAAGGCGGGTTTTAAATTTTGTACTATAGATAAACGCGCTACAATTATGGAAAGTTCGAGGTTGCAGAAAATGCGGTACGAATACTTGATGGCAATAAAAAAATATAGACAGGAAGGGCGATTTATATGTTATTTAGATGAAACGTGGTATGATACCCACGACACTATTTGCAAAGGTTGGGTAGACAATTCAGCCACGTGTCAGTTGGACGCGCCGGTTTCGAGAGGGAAGAGAATAATTATTCTCCACGCTGGGTCAGAGAAAGGTGGATCGCGCAGCCGCTATTATCTGCAAAAAATGTAAAATGCTCTAGCTTGGATTACCATGAGGACATGACTTCATCCTTATTTGAAGAATGGTTTTGTAATACTTTACTGCCAAATTTACCAGAAAGTTGTGTGATAGTAATGGACAAGGCCTCGTATCATTCACGACAGCAAAATAAAGTTCCTACAAAATGTAATAATAAGAAAGATATTAAAGAATTTTTAGAAGCAAATAATTTATATTATGAGGAGCATTATACAAAAAACCAATTATTAGAAATGATGAATACAAAAGAATATTTGAAGGATTATTATGTGGATAATAGAACCAAAGAAGCAGGACATACAATTTTACGTTTACCGCCGTACCATTGCATTTTCAACCCAATTGAATTGATATGGGCCCAACTTAAGAATACCATAAGGCGAACAAATCAAACGCCTAAATTTAGTGAAAGCACTATAACACACATAAAAAATGCGATGGAACATATAACTGCTGATAATTGGAGAAATGCCGTTAAACACGCAATATCAAAAGAAAACGAATACATGGATATGTATAATATAGTACCACCTTTAATTATAAACTTGCAATACAATTCAGAGTCAGACTCAGATGTCGATTTCCAAGACGAGTCAATCACATCAGATGATGATTTGTGAAATACGGCGTATATTAAGTATTATATTGTATAATACTGCCACGGTCTACTTTTATATAAACATGACTTACAATTTTATTGTGCATTACCAACTAATTGTTAAGCTTCATATATCTCACTTATTATTTTTTGTAAATAAACCTAATGTATATTATTTATTATATATATTTACAATTAAAATAGCGTTTTACTATTACCTTATAGTGCCGTAATTTATACTCAATCCGGCCCCTGCATTCATATGCTGCAAGCAGGTAAACAGTACCCTTCTCAAGAGAATTACTACTGGAGGTGCAATAAAAGCATTAAGGATTTAAAAGTTAGTTTCTTGCAATTTGAAAAGCACTATACAAATTTCCTTAAGGCCAATGTACTAGCGCGACGTGCCGCAAGTAACTTGTAAATACCTACATTAACTTATATGGAACTAAACTCAGCTATGCACCGCGATTGTCTTGTCCCTAACACTTGTTCCATATAAATCAATGTACCTAGTTATAACTCATTATCAACGTGTACTACACATACCAACTAATCTACGGTTTCTACCCTTCCAACGTGGCGTTGGTTCTAATAAAATATTACTCTGTACATTACATACGAAAGATGATAAAGATACATACATTACAATCATATAAATATATATATATATATATCATATAAAATTTAATATTTGATAATATTAAGTTAAACTCGTATATAAGTCAGACACAGCCGAACTTGATTGCCAATATTATACGAGCAAAAGTTGATTTTCTGGAATACAAATTTTCAAGAAGTGAATTATGTAATATATACTACAAATGCTTGCAAAGTTAGCGCTTCGCGCTTCAGAGACGCTGTCACTTGAAGATGGCAATGAAGTAACAAACATTGCCACCGTATTTACAATTTACTACAATTAAGCTTATAAAACGTGACTTTCATAGCTAAATTATCATTATATTGTTTCAAGTACAGCCAATTACTTTCACAGTAACAGTAAAGTAGAATGCAAATAAATACAAATTTTAAAATGAATTAATTAAAGATATTTTTGCAAAACACAGCTGTAATTATTGTCAAAACTGTAAACAGTAACTAATACCTATTTATGCCAAAGGAGACCAAGTGCAGCAATCAATTTTCTGTAAGACATCTGAGACCTTAAAAGCACCAAATTTCATACAATATGTTTCGTACTTCCGCCCGTCCCAAAATGATGAAAATATATTACGAACAGCTTAGAAGAGTAAAGTTACCTGAAAATTAATGGCGATAAGAAAATGCAGTAAAATCTAGTAAAATTCAGACAATAGTGTGCATAAAATTCTGATATTAGAACTTTGATAGGGAGTTGTCTAAATATATTTATATTCCTTTATAGAATAGGTCCAACGATTATGTAAATTATTAATTTTTTTTTAAGGTCAATACAATGATTTGTTGCAACATCGTATCTGTTACACAGTGAATACAAAAGAAAAATCTCCAAAATAACTAAAATAAAGAGACCTGAATAGATCATATAATCATAACTTACATAACCACAAATTTCACATACTTTTGAAACGTTAATTTTTACTTAATAATCTTACACGATCGCTACAATTCTACCAAAAACGAATAAGGGTGTCGGGGAAATATGGATAAAAACAAAATCTATTTAATTTCTATAAAGATAAAAAGATTATTTTCTTATGTAGCTCATTCCTCCTTTATAATCGTATCTGTCAGTCACGTACTTGTTAATTCCAGGTGGTGGCGGGCAATTATAAATAATTACAGTATAAGTCGTCCTGTTTCATTTTCTGCATATTATTGCTGTCTGCCCCACATATATGTATGTATACATACGTATGTGTTTTTTCTGTCTGTGGTGGCTTTTGTTAAATGTTTTCTGTTACAAGTAATAGATTCGCTTTTTGATGAAGATTTCAGTTTTTTAATTTCAAATTATCACTGGCTGCAATCCCCATTAATTTAGTTGATCTGATAACATTAACTTGTTGTCACAACAGAATTGGTATCACCGTTTAGTAGAATCACATGCAGAAAAGTGTTTTTAAAATTCTTAGCCTGTTTTGCCATATAAAATGACAAACTGATTTACCATTTCCAGATATTTGAAGTCTAACTTTATACTATCAATTATCAAATAAATTACCTCGCATGTTGTACTACAAGTTCGGTTAGGTTTATATTACGTGGCTTAATACCAAAACCCAAGAACGGAATGTATAGCAGTATTTTGCTTATGTACTTCTTGATTGCGTCTTCGAATATGTAGTAACATATTGATCACTGTATCCAGCAGCACTGCTATTACACGAAACCGTACCGTCCCTTTTAGCAACTTGTCGTCCATTTTACATGGCTAGACGTATTCAAGCAATTATGCCGTCAGTGCGATATATAGCAACAATTAAAGTTTTCTGTCGCCGTGTTTAATTTTATGACTATTTCAATGTTATTAACTAGAAATTTTCCCGTAGATGTACTAATAACTACGTTTAAACGCATGTATTGTTCTGGTGATGGAATTTTATACAGTTACCGTTAATTACTACCTACACAGATACATCTGACCAAACTTGAGAACTACTGTACTCTGTTTCAGAAATCATTATTACTAATATTCTCATTGGTTGAAAATATATGCTTAGAAATATATGCATCGAAATATTTCACAAAATTTGCGCTAAATATTTTGGAAGAATTTGCGTACATGAGAATCTAGCACCCTAGCTTTAAGTCAAATGAATAAGGTAGACATAATAAGTTCTTTCGTTATTGTACTAATTCTGTAAGAAAATCCTCTCGCTAAAATTCTAACAGTTTCAAAATTTCACTAAAGCAAAACTTTACAAGAGCTCCATTCGTTGATTATTCATGATTCTTGCGAAATCTTAAAATACAGTTAATATTAGCATGGTTCTTGCTTCTCCTGTATTTGATATCGCAGTCAAATTTTGAAAAAAATTGGAGTAGTACTATACAAAATTGCTATAGCTTCCTTATTAATATGGCTATACAATTTTTTACTGTTGGTGAGTGAACGCGATGCGGTGTCATAGCTATCTTTGTTCTATCTGGGTATTTATGAGTTAATAATACAACAAATACCTGTAAACCCACGTCTGTTGGCAGTACTAACAACAGATTCACATCAAAATGCGTCAGTCCCTCAATGCCAGTAATTTTGGGACAACTTGATGGTCACGACAGCGAGACAAGAACGTAAGGGTGCACAGAAGGGTAGAAAGTTTGAGGCGTAACTTAGAAAAGGTTTGGGTTTTATGGAAAATTTCCTCCACGTGGAGGTTTGTTAAATGAAATGACCGCGTTATAACGCGGTCAAAACTCGGAAGCCCTCATTACAGAGACTCGGGCCGTGGAAGCCTTCGATTTCATTTAATTATGAAAAGATGACAATTAACCGCCACAGTAACAGTATATGACTTTCACAAATTTCGACGAATGCCGTTTGGGCTTCATAACCCGCCTGGTACTTGTCAGAAATTCATTGATCGTGTTCTAGGCCCTAAGCTAGAACCATATTTGTTCGTGTAGCGTGATGACATGATTATTGTCTCTCAGACATATAAACAACACATTACTATGCTTGAAGAGGTACTGTCTCGGCTACGTAAAGCTGGATTTACTATTACTAACGACAAATGTCAGTTGTGAAGAATTGAGAAGTTTTGTCGAAGTTGAAACTTCACATTTCACAGTGATTACCGATCAGTACTCGCCATGTTGGTTGAGCAGGCTTAACTCTCCAACAGGTCGCATCGCGAGACGACCTGTTGGAAAGTTAAACCTGTTTCATTTTAGTTTAGTTTAGAGTTTTTTTTAGTTTAGTGTAGACTTAAGCTTAAAATCATATTGTTGAAGCTGCATGCATATGATTTTACGATCATATGGCAAAGGCAAGTTGTATGTAGTGCCCGATAATTTTTCTCGTTCTGTTCCCAAACTCGACCTTATAAAGGTTACTATCTAACCTAAAAGTAAACTCTAATTACGACTACTTGACCGTGTGAAGACTCATCCTGACCGTACGTCTCTCCCAAATCATTGACGGCCGTTGATGCAAGTACGTGAATTCTTCCCAGGGTTTCTCTATGAACGATGACGACCATTGGAAACTTGACGAGGACAATAATGCAAAGCTATGAAGTTCTGTAAGCCTGCCATCATTTACCGACTTGTGGTCATTTAGATATCTCGAACTTTTTCTCGTGTGGTACAAGATTACTATTAGCCGAAAGCTGTGCAGCAAACACCCATCGGCCATATGAGTGAGATGATGACACTCGGATATCTAAAACTTGGGATCTTCTCAGTATCGATCTCGTAGATCGGTTCCCTTGTACTACAAAGATAATTACTTCTTAGTAGTTTCTGATTGCTTTAGCAAGTTTGTTTTGACGTTTCCTCTAGATAAAGCTTCGTGTAAATCGATTATCCGACTACTTTAAGAAAATGTATTTCTCATTTTTGTTGCTGTGCGGCTTATTGGTTCTGCCAACAGCGTATAGTTTAAGTCATGAGCATATAGAGCTCTCCTTTTCGAGTATAAAGTCAAACCTGCCTATAATGCTTTGTACCACCCCCTAGCAAATTCGATTGAACGTATTAACTGAGTTCTCAAAACCATACTCATACCTTATGTGTCATATAATCACAGTAATTGAGACGTTGCCTAAAGTCACTTGTGCTATTACTATAACCAAACATGATGTTATAGGTCATACACTCTATTTTGTTAACTTCGGCCGTGAGATACAAGTGACAGGCAAACGTAAATTTGCAAAACTTATTGCATACAATACGCCCGTTATTGAACAACATGATCCAGACCAGTTAGTCGAACGGTCCGCTAACTTTTCGGCCCTCTACAAGGACATTCAAACTCGACTTCAGAAAACATATGAACGCGCCAAATCTCGTTATGACACTCGACATCGTCCTCAAGACTTCCTGCCGAATCAGTTAGTTTGGAGAATTTATTTTGTTTTTCTGATATCGTTCAGTACTACACCGCCAAGCTTGGGGATAAATTTGTTGGGTCATTCATGATCCACTAAAGAACTTCTACAGATATAACGGTAAGATTCTTCCTCGTTCCTGGCATGCAAGCCACCTCAAACCTCAGCTTTTAGTTTACTAGTCCTTTCGTTTTGCTCTTATCATTCCTTCCTTTCTTCTTGCCCCCACCCGAACCACGATGCTGACAACGGTGATGTGACGCAGTAGCGCATTTAGGTGAAGTTCGGTTTTATTTTTTAAATATTCAATTGTATGTTATATACCTCACTAACTCATCAATCTATACATACTATGCAAGTTTATTTTGCAATCGAGTGTATATTCAAATAAAAATCAAATCGCAAAATATATGGATAAAAAATGATTTTATATGCTAGACATGAAAGTCATTTCTTATATTAAACATTTTGTTGAAAATTTTACTTAATCGAACACTCCATCAACCCTGAGACGTGTATAGGACTACTTTTTTATGTGCAGAAACGTCAAACAGAATTTTACAAATTTCATCTGATGAAATAGACGCGCGTACATACATACAACATTCGATAAAAATAGGTCAAGAAAATCTTCAGAATTTCACTTTAACTCTGATTTAGATAATATATTACTGTCGTGAACACAAATCACAAAATACATATTTCATGTATACTGTTAGTTTATATAAAAAAGAACAGCGCATAGTAGGTAGTGTAACCAATACTTAAATACTTATCTTAATTACGTGGCAGTTTGAATGACCATTGTGTTGACCTTTTTTATATATAAATTTACATTTGAGTCGATTTCACGCATTATTAAAATCACAAAAATTACATATAAGACCTGATCTACTTTAATTTGTATCCAGCATTTAAAAAAGAGGAAACAAACATTCCTAACAGACTGTTTAATATAGATAACTAGTTGTTTGACAATTATATATCAAACACTTGATGAATATTTGTCGTTAAAATTAAATTTTACGTCTTGGTAACTATATACACTAGACTGCGTTATTAATTGCTTTAGTTATATTAATGTAGGTGCATTAAATAAAACTTAACAAAAAAAGGATTACTATCAAATTTTATGTGAATTTGACCAGAAAACTATTAGTTCTCATACAAACTTTGTCACCTCCTTTCATTCCCTTAGGAATTGAATTTAAACACAACGGCGAAAAGGATGTTTCATTAATGGTGTCCAAGAGCATTAATACTAAAGTTCAAGTGAATTTGACCGGAAAAATATTAGTTCTCATACAAACTTTGCCACCTCTTTTCATTCCTTTAGGGATTGAATTTAAAAACAACGGCAAAAAGCATGTTTCATTAATAGTATCCAAGAGCATTAATACGAAGTTTCAAGTGAATTTGACCAGAAAATTAATAATTAGTTTATTAATTAATATTAGTTCTCATACAAACTTTGTCACCCCTTACACCCCTTTAGGACTTGATTTACAAACAACGACGGAAAGCATGTTTCATTAATTTTGTCCAAGAGCATGGATACTAAGTAAATTTGACCAAAAAATATTACTTCTCATACAAACTTTGCCACCTCTTTTCATCCCCTTAGGGGTTGAATTTCCATAAAATCCCTTCTTCAATGATGCCTGCAATACAAAATCGACACTGTTTCTAAATTTTAAATTTCCATTCGTAGCGATTTGGGCTCTGCAATGATCTGTCAGTCGGGACTAATCCTTTCAAATATAGAGATTCTGGGGAATCGAAATATAAATTGCATATATATGGACTACTAACGAAATAAAATTTCAGGTTAAAGATCTAATAAAATTAATAACTAATTGGATGACAAACATAAATGTGCAAAGTGAAGAAAAAATTATGGAAAATAAAAACAAATAATTAAAGAGAGAAGGTATACCTACATGGTATTCCGATATGATTAAAGTAAATAGTAGTAAATATAGTAAATATAAAAATATATGATGAAGAAAAAGAATAAGAAGAAATAGTAGCAGACAACTGAAAATTGTTATAAGAAATGTTAAACAATAATTCGTTGAAAACGAAAATAAAAATATTATATGTAAAGAATAATTCGTCAAACTAACGAATGTAAAAGTACAGACAATTTTTAATAACAATTATATAAGTAAGAGAAAGCGTAACTGGAAATGTTGTATTAGGGGTTAATTCTAAATATAATTGAAATGTCATGTGCCTTAACGTTCGAAACTTTTTAAACAGGTATGATGAAATTGAAGCATATTTCGAACAAACATCTATTGATGTCGCAGCTTTAACGGAGGCTAGAACAACAGAAGATATAGACAACTATAAAGTCCAGGGATATAATATTATTAGGTAAAACTATGAAGAAGTAGAAATACTGAAGGTGGTGTATGCTGTACTAACAATAAGAAACCTTTTACAGGAATGTACGAATATAGTAAATACGATGATTGAAAGAATGTTAAGGATAACTAGCTTCATGTTGAAATCTGATATCCACCTATATCATCCTTTACGAATCATTTAATTCTGCACTAAACGAGTTTTCGGTTGAACTTGAGAATATCGTGATAAATAAATCAAATACAATATATTCAATTGAGAATTTTAATCTAGGCGCCAGGAAAAACTTACTACATAAATGACATTTAATAATATAAAAATTCTACTACAATAGTAAATTTAATATTCACACGAATCAACCGTTACCGCAGAAATAAGTGCAAATATTTCGTATCGTGATAATGCGAGAAATAAATCGAAAGGAGAAAGAAATTCGGACTAAATACAATAGTCGAGTTATAAATTGGAATAGTTTAAAGACTTTGGAATGCAATTTGTTTTTGTTTGAATTTTTAGTAAGTCACCAACACCAGATTATCCACGTATCAAATGCTATAGTCCCCGTGTATCTTTAAACTACTTGGGCGTCTCTACTACACTCCATGAGCTTGTAGAAATTGAAACACCTAAACAATATTTTGAAATGTGGTGTTTACTGTCATCATTAGCAGTGTACTTGAGATCTTGAAAGAAACTCCAATTATCATCAGTGCTTACATAAGGCCAATGTTGTATGAAATTCTGAACGTACTGAACGCAGTTCAACGACGATTCAATACATATATTAAATCGTCGTTTTATTACGTTTAGTACTGAACGCCTTTCATGCAACTGATCCTAAGACGGTTCGGAAAAGTAAAAAAAAATCATAAGCAGAGAACTAGCATGGTTTGCTGGGCCATTTAAGATTGATGCAGCTGCTTCTATTGACAACCAAAAGCATGACGCTATGGAACTGTAACTGTTTAGACTTATAATTAAAGACCGCAAGAATTGGTTCAGTTCCAGCGGTAGTACATCGGGAGCGTCAACTGCGCGCGCCTATCGTACGAGTATGTATGTAGTAAAATATGTAGTTTGTAGGCAGTCGTCGTACGGTATTGTTGCATGATCATACACTGCAAGTACGTGTACTTATAATTCGGTTGAAACGCATTTAAAATGTCCTGAAAATGCTTCAACGTGTTTGTTTGCTAATAAGATAAGGTTGTATATTATGTCTGTGTTTTCATGAATTATAGTATAAAGTTTCTGTAAATAACGCCCATTTTTATTTCGGCAAAGCCGATACAGTTACGTCCCTGCTACCGACCCACACTTGCGGTCTTTACTTACAATGAAAAGTTTGTTAGAATAGTGTTTTCTAAATGTAGAAATATTATTACGCGGTTATTTTTGTATCTTTTATTACAGAGCGGAAAAAGAATCTCTAAATGATCCCACTTATTAAACATCGAATGTAATGTTCCTAAAAACGTTGATTGGACTAGTGTTATCTTAATGTTTCGATCCTAATTCGAGGAAAATTTGTTTTTAAAAGTGCTGTTCTATTTGATATACTAAATCAAACCAAGAGTCTCTTGTTAACAGTTGCTACAGATCCCGCATTGACTTAATTCGTCACTGAAAGGCAAGCTACACTCGTACATAGTATACAGTATATAGTATATATGTATGTATATGTATATAAGGTGCTATGTATATATACATACATACCTTTCACTTTATCTCCGTATATCAATAAGACGAGGGTAATCAATTACAACTTTATAAATTACGAAAACTTCATAGAATTTAACAATTTATCTCTATATGTGGGTTGTTCATTCTCGACAAATATTTCTCTGTGAATAGAACACAAATTCTATGTAGTTTGTCAGTGTCGCAATACTTCATGAGGAGGATTATACAGCTTGAAATTAAATAAGCTAACGTCTTCAACGCGTCTACGTTCAATTACATTTAGAAATAAATTATGACCGATCTAATATAAGGAATTTCTTTGAATGCTTATTGTTAGTTTACATCTTACGCATATCCAATGAACCATACATTCGGTTCACATATTATGACTTTTTAAAGAAAGTAATTTTAATAATATGCATGCTTATTCCCTGAAGACGAATATCAATCTTATGGATGCATAGCTTATTATGTATATGTTACAGTAAAAGTATAAACTATAGTTACTGTATACATTTGCCAGTAAATGTATTTGTAATTTATTTTATAGCATGCTATTTAAAAAATCGAAGTTGGTGCCCACCGGTTAACCAGAAGTGATATTTATTCAAAAATATTTTCACGTAATAGTTCATATTCAACCATATCCAACTGCAAAATTTTGTTTTAAAATTCCGTTCCGTTTATATAATACTTTTAATAGGCCATTCTCCACCAATCAAGCTGTACCACTGAAATTCATTTTTTGAAATAAGAACCATTTTGCGTTCTTCTATATCACATATATTCTATAAACCTCCACGTTAGTGTTCATATTTTTAGTACATCGGTAAATAAAATTTACTACTAATTTTAAATAAATATTGTTAAAAACGTTGCTTTTAAAGGTCTATGTTAATATTTACTGAGCTACATTTAAAATTTTAAATTACATTGAAAACCCTGGACAAATGCGATAAAAAGCCTGTCGCATTAAAACACTTACTAAACGACGATCCTTTAAAGTGCGTCGATCCTGTGTTGTACTAAAAATTTCTTTCGCGACTTTTAACACTAAAGATAATGTCAAGAGCGCTATTTAGCGCGCGAGAAGCTACGACCAATTTTTTCGAAGGTAATCATCATTTCCTAATAGTAATCCCTTTGAGCGTATACTCACTCGCACGAAAAATGCGCACAATCGTTAATTGTGTTGCAATGGCAGTTAAAAATGTAAACTGGCAGTTGAGAGCTTTATTTACTATGTTCAAACATGTTAGTTCTACGCTTTTATCATGCAAATGAATATACATTGTCAGTACTGTACATAGTGTTAAGACAATTTTTAATATAAACACAAACTTTCATTCAAATTTAGTTACAGAATAACTAATTAATACTATTATAAATGTTCAACATCTAGCTTTGTGCGTTATCGACAGTAAAGTCCTTGTCTTTGGAATACACTCAGCGAAATTTCGTCTATTAACATTTAACAACGGTATGAGTTGGGAATTACCTAGAATTACATTTCTGAATGTAAAGAAATAACAGAAATTATTTTGTCAATATCACAACGGTTAGATATGTAGGGAAGGACCTACCATATAAATGTATAAATACGAGTGAAATTTCTATAATTGTACAAAGTTAGACACCTATGAAAGTAGGCATTACGAACATGTTCGAAAGTTTATTTATTGTTAAATATATGTACAGTGCGTGCTGAAGTAACGCATAAATTAATTATTAGCTAAATAAACACTGATATTAGAAATTCCTGAAACAGGTCGGTATATACCGGTCGTTTTGAGAGATAGGAGAGATAAATAACGGCGCGAAGGGGCAAGGGGTACGAAAATTGACTAAGAAGTGGGGACGCATACGAGTCTCTCTGTCACAGTCTACAGCCAAAGAGTAACAAGAGAGTGCACTTAGCTATTGGCGCCAAAACAGTCGTGTAACCTTGGGAAATACTATAAGTTTTGACAAGAGTTCAATGAACCCACGCTGTCAATACATCGATTGAACACACGAATTTATCAAAGCTTTATGCGGTTTTTTGGTTTATTTTACCTGTGTGAGATTTAATAGTGACATTTATATATATATGATTTTAAACGACGCACATATCAAATGTATTTAAAATTGGAGTACGTTTAAAATCATCGCCTTAGTTGCATTTTTTCTAAGTTGGTAGTTCATAATTTACTACACGTTACGTTTTACATAGAAATAACGAAGTATTTCTCTTTTTTACTTCTACTATTCACTATGTCCATACTTTCACATATTTTAAAGTTTTAACTGCATTAAATTCTAATATTTCCAAACTTTCTCGGTTTAGTGACTTTCCATATTGCGTGTTGGCTAAACTAACTCTGGAAAATTTTCATTAATAAATACTAGCCAATCAAAATTTGGTGTTCAACTTTCGGTGTTTCCAATCAGATCGCTCTATCGAGGCCATAATAATTATTTTACGCATTGATTCATAATAGCAATAGTGCACTCTCTTTGTAACTCTCTTCTTTGCTGCAGCGCTGTGATAGACTCATACGCAACCCCACTTCGTAGCGAATTTTCGTACCCCTTAAAACTCTACAGCTGCACTACCCAATCCCTGATTTCATAGTTTCAGGGCAACGGGCGTGGCGGGAGTAGACTTCGTATATCGAGGAGGATGCTCGGGCGTAGGCATGGGCATACGCTCTGGTGTCCGGCCGCTAACTGTCGGAATATACGGTAGGTAAGTGAGGCACCTTACGGCACTTATCTTGAGAACTCTGCAGCTGCACTACCCCACCCCTGGTGGCCACACTCAGGGAAACTGCCGTGGCGAAAGGATTTGGCGAAGATAGTAGGGGAGGACAAAAGTGGATTCGCCAAGGAGTAGTCCGCCCGCTGGTTGTCTGGTAGGGTAAACCTTTGGTTTCATCCTAAAACAACTCGGTGATTCTGGGACCCTACGGTTTCACTGTAGTCGGCGCGGTTGGCATTTTGGGGTAGGGCTTCGGCCCGGCCGTCCCCGTAGTACAGGCTTAATTCACGGGCGGGCTGGTTGTACCAGATTCCGTTTCCCACGCTTGGCCGATAGTCGCCATCCGCAAGGAGGCCTAGGCCCCGTGGGGTTAGATGTGAGGTAGGAGTTGCTAAAGCATCTCCAGCGGTGACCCGTTCAACGTTGACAAGGGAACTTGTCTAACATGGGTAGCACGAGGGAGGGAAGCCCACCGGCTCACCGGGACTCTCCGCGAGGTGTCGGTCTCGAGCGGGCGGTGAGATAGTGGCTGACAGTTTCAAGGCTCATAACTTGTTATGTGCAATGTGGTACGAAATTTGCATACATTGTATGCATCTTCAGGGCTTAACTACAATAATTTTTACAAAAAGTTAGTGTTGCTTAAATTGAACAACTTAATATTCACAATTCCAACTCATAAGTGGAGAACAGAAAAAAACAAATAATATAATATATAACAATAATAATATAATATAATATATTTTTAAATCTTTCCACAAATTGTCAAATTTTTAGAATCGAAAAGATATACACGGTGCATTATAGTTTACTTTAAAAGTTAAAGTTACAATTAAAATCATTAAAATAGAACTATGTCATCTTTGACAAATTAAATTGATAAAATTACAAAATAAAAAGTTTTTTTCATAAAACTGACTACATTTAACGAATACTAAACACAGAATGAAAAAAGACCTTGAATATATTTGAAATAAGACAAACTTAGGTGTGTTTTTAAAAGAGGAAATTTAATACAGAGTTGTTCAAATTGAAGTCTAGAAATTACTTTTGCAAGATCCTACCTCTAAGTTGGCTTTCTACAATACTACCACCGTAGGGTGGGTCTTCTCTAGAGTCAAGGACGCTACCCCGCTATTGCTACGTTCTTATGTTATCTACCATATCCCTTGCAGGAACTGTGAACTTGTCTGTATAGGTACTACCAGTCAATGGTTAAAAAACCGCATCCATCAACACAACAGAGATTGCAGTAAGAACTCTGACAGTACTGCTCTTTCTTCCCACTGTTTTTACAATAAAACATTTAATGGATTTTGATGGCACTTCTGTTATGGCTACTGAAAACATGTACAGGAAACGTATATTTCTTGAAATGTATTACATACAAACTACCAATAATACTATGAATTTTAGAACTGATTTGGATAATCTCAGTGATATATATACCTTATTGTTCAATATTAATAAAAAGGCTTCTCACGTTCATAATCCCATTATTACTGCTTTGAATTCTACTATTATCGTTATAGATTCTGACTAGTTCAGTTTGAATTTCCCGCTAAACCTCTCCACTCCATTGCTTTACATTTTGACTTAAGTTAGTAACTTTCAGTTTTGACATTTCCCCCATATAAATTATTTGCCTTGCTTAACCTATCTCCTACACACTTGGTTCCCGCGCTCTGACCATACGGTGTTTTTTTGGTGAATTTTCACCGTAATTTTAATCAGTTTCACAATAGCTTTGTTTTGGTTCAGAATTCAGAATGGTTCTAGAGTTGTTGCGCACGCGCATTTACAGTTTAGCGTTTTGGTTATTTAAGAACGCGAACCGAATTTTTAGTCCGATGTTTTGGTTACTGACAGAATCGATTCAGAATGATTCTGGAACCGTTCAAACAGTTCTTGCACTTCCATGAGTACCGATTCTGAATTATTAGTTCGAAATTACGTCATCGGTGCATGTGTTCAGAAATTCGAGTTATTTCGATAGGTTTGTCATCAATGACATTGATATTTACGTTGTCTTTTAAAGTTTGAGATTTTTTTCCGTTTGTATTTGATTTTTTTATGTTAATTACTATCCTGGGAATAAAATCTATGGAAAGTGAGTGGTATTCTAAGACAGAGACAGGACATGAAAGATTCAGCGCAGAACATTCGCTATTGATATTTTGTTGGTTTGTATTTTAGTCTGTATCTAAAAGATGGCAGTAACAGGCTCCTAAAATTACCTAAAATGTGTTTTGGTTATTAAGAGTTCGGAACCATTCTGGAATTATAATGTTGTGCGCTTATGTTCTGCGCAGTTCTGTTACTAATCCTGAATTCCGAACCAAAAGAAAGCTAATGTAATTTGTGGTTTAATTTGTGATGTGTACAGTTCAAACGTCTTTTTAGTATGACTGATTAATATTAATGATACTTATTGCAAAGTTATGTTCTTTGACTGTTAGTTTCCTACTCTTACTCGTAAGTTTTTTCTAATTAGGTACTATTGTTACTAGTTTTATAGATATGTTCTTGTAGAATTACCTTCTGAAGAAGAATTTAATAAAATTCGAAAGCTTGACATTAAGATAAATGAGTCTTATTTCCTTTTAAAAAAGATTTTTTCATTGGCTGCTAACCCCACTAGCTCGACGATCAACTTGTTTACGTTTAGCTAACATTGTGACAGCCGTTACTTCCCCTATAACTCTTTCAAATACATTCAAGGTCGTTTATCATTCTGTGTTTAGTATTCGTTAAATGTAGTCAGTTCTATGAAAAAACTTTTTATTTTGTAATTTTATCAATTTAATTTTTCAAAGATGACATAGCTAGTTCTATTTTAATGATTTTAATTGTAACTTTAACTTTTAAAGTAAACTATAATGCACCGTGGTGGCACCGTGTATATCAAATTTGACAATTTGAGGAAAGATTTAAAAATGAATTTTTGTTTTCTTTTCCTGTGTTCGAATTGTAAGTATTAAGTTCTTCAATTTAAGCAACTCTAATTTTTTATATAAATTATTGTAGTTAAGCCTTGAAGAAGCATACAATGTATGCGAAATATTGGCAATAAAAATTAAGAACCGTAATTAATTGACGTTTCATTACTGTTACCCAAGAAAAAAACTCATATAATATACAATGAAACAGTAACGGATAAGTGATTTTGACGAAGGTTCGTCAAAATAAATTTTCTGAAAAAAAGGGAAGAAATAATTTTAATTATATGACATTATATAGACACATCGAAAAAAATCATAATTAGAGTAGGCTACGTGAATGGAGTTACTACAGTCGAATTTTCTTGTCCGTTACGTCATGAGTAATGTCAGTATGAATCGACACATGTCATGTTGACATTTCTCTCTGATGTACGTTAACTGTCGGTGATGCATATTTTACGTATTTATATCTGTGTTTAATTACGCTGTTAATGACTTAACGGACAAGATCCAAAAATTCGACTGTACATCAGTTTCATGAAGTTCTGTTATTTGTTTTTAATGATATAACGTCATCATTTTTTAATAGCACCGTATATTTTTGTAATATTGACTTCGGTGTACATTTCATTCTGCCTTCAATTATATAAAATCTTCAATACAAGTATTACATTTTTAAAAATTTGAGAAAAAGTGTTTTAAAACTCAAATATTAAATAGTTATTTAAGTAATAAGGAGATAAATAACATTTACCATTCGAGTACTAGCTTGAGTCTGACGGCTTGCAATAGAGTTCGAGACTGGTAAATGTTACCTCCCGAATATTTTTTCCCACTCCGCAGACTATTATACTAATTAGTAATTAGGCAGTATGTTTATAGACACGAATAAAACGAAATTTGACAATTCGGTTGTGTTAATTGTAATTTAAAAATTGGTGCTTTCAATGTAGAAGACGAAGTAAAAGAGGTTTGTTATGATATGTTTCCGGAGAAGTTTATGAAACACTACGAGTTAACATACAAATTGTTCAAAGAATGGCGTCAAGTTAATGACACCACTACGTGCGTTTTTGAAAAGAAAAAATTATGGATATAGGGCCAAAAATCTTGTGTGTTCACCAGAGAATAAATAAATTCATTTCTTGTAGGTGCTCCGGATGATATGTATGTATGTACATACATATGTACTTACCTATGAGGATATGTTCAACTTTTAATTGTAATCTCGGGCGTTATGCGAAATGAAATTGATGGATGTAAAGAAAATAAATGAAGTAATTATTATTATTATTATTAATACCAGATTCGTAAAATTAAATGCAGCGTAGAGTGTTCGCGTGCATTTTTGGACCTCTGTAATGAGGACAAGGATGATGTATTGAGTCGAATTGTTACTGGAGACGAAACTTGGGTTCATCATTATGAACCTGAGTCCAAACAAGACTCCATGCAGTGGCATAAAAAGGGCACAGCACCTCCCAAGAAATTTAAAGTGTCACAATCAGCTGGGGAACTCATGGCAACGGTATTTTGGGACTCGGAAGGAATATTGTTGATTGATTATAAAGGTAAAGGTGTTTCTATAACCGGAGAATATTACGCTTCAATATTAGAGCGACTAAAAGAAGCCATTAAAGAGAAAAGACGGAGAAAATTGACGAAAGGTGTGCTGCTTTTGCACGACAACGCGCCCGTCCACAAGAGCCGCGTTGCGTTAGCTGCCCTGCATAAGGTGGGCTTCGAAATTGTGAATCACCTACCCTACAGCCTGGACCTGGCCCCGAGTGATTATTACCTGTTGCCGAAAATGAAAAAAGAGCTGCGGGGTAAAAAATTTACTGCCGATGATGAAGTCAAGGAGGCAGTTTCGGCGTATTTTGCAGATAAAGAGAAATCATTTTTTTATGAGGGTATAAATAAATTAATTGAAAGATGTGAAAAATGTATCCGTCTTGCAGGTGAATATATTGAAAACGAAAAATAATTTGGTGTTTTTATTTCCACCCCTTATCCCCCATTCCGCGAATATAAAAACGCTCCCTCGTATATTGCTAACAAAAAAGCGATCGCTAATAGGGTTTTATATGATAGACGGAGTACTACGTTAATATGTTTAATTAATTGGCGGTTGGAGAAATTGTGGTTGGGAAAATTATTAACAAAATTTTGAAATGTATTTACGTTTCTTGATAATTAAATGTTATTATCACTCAATATAATTGTGAAAACTGTAATATTCCATAAATATAAATTAACAGAGCACATATTCTGATGCACGTTTTCACTAGAGGACGTAAGTAAATCGCTTACGTTCCCGTCGTCATTAACAACCACAATTATTTCAGTAAAACCAACTTACGTGTATAGAAGCAATGTATTAATGGTATGTTTATTATAAGAGGAATGTGAAAAATTCTATAAATATGCGGAATAAGTCTCTTTACCATACAAAATGAATAACCCTAGTTACGACTGTCAGAAGTTAAAGTTTAGCGTTAGTAAACTCTTCTTTTGATAAAAATGGTACAATTTAGTGAAAAAAAGATAATTGATGTATTAATTATGATTCGTGGTGATGGAACTGGATCACATCAAGAAGTATGTTAACTCTTTAAAGAAAAGTAAAGGCATTGTCGGGAATCTTTCAAAATATGAACGTCCGGTGATATTAATTGTGCATGTGTAACTTGATGTGCTGTCAGAAATTGAAAACATTCCACATACAACTAGTAGAAACATTGCACGCATTCAGCAGGAGCAAATAGTTACGACTACATTAGTAGCAGCCCACCGGCTCACCGGGACTCTCCGCGAGGTGTCGGTCTCGAGCGGGCGGTGAGATAGTGGCTGACAGTTTCAAGGCTCATAACTTGTTATGTGCAATGTGGTACGAAATTTGCATACATTGTATGCATCTTCAGGGCTTAACTACAATAATTTTTACAAAAAGTTAGTGTTGCTTAAATTGAACAACTTAATATTCACAATTCCAACTCATAAGTGGAGAACAGAAAAAAAACAAATAATATAATATATAACAATAATAATATAATATAATATATTTTTAAATCTTTCCACAAATTGTCAAATTTTTAGAATCGAAAAGATATACACGGTGCATTATAGTTTACTTTAAAAGTTAAAGTTACAATTAAAATCATTAAAATAGAACTATGTCATCTTTGACAAATTAAATTGATAAAATTACAAAATAAAAAGTTTTTTTCATAAAACTGACTACATTTAACGAATACTAAACACAGAATGAAAAAAGACCTTGAATATATTTGAAATAAGACAAACTTAGGTGTGTTTTTAAAAGAGGAAATTTAATACAGAGTTGTTCAAATTGAAGTCTAGAAATTACTTTTGCAAGATCCTACCTCTAAGTTGGCTTTCTACAATACTACCACCGTAGGGTGGGTCTTCTCTAGAGTCAAGGACGCTACCCCGCTATTGCTACGTTCTTATGTTATCTACCATATCCCTTGCAGGAACTGTGAACTTGTCTGTATAGGTACTACCAGTCAATGGTTAAAAAACCGCATCCATCAACACAACAGAGATTGCAGTAAGAACTCTGACAGTACTGCTCTTTCTTCCCACTGTTTTTACAATAAAACATTTAATGGATTTTGATGGCACTTCTGTTATGGCTACTGAAAACATGTACAGGAAACGTATATTTCTTGAAATGTATTACATACAAACTACCAATAATACTATGAATTTTAGAACTGATTTGGATAATCTCAGTGATATATATACCTTATTGTTCAATATTAATAAAAAGGCTTCTCACGTTCATAATCCCATTATTACTGCTTTGAATTCTACTATTATCGTTATAGATTCTGACTAGTTCAGTTTGAATTTCCCGCTAAACCTCTCCACTCCATTGCTTTACATTTTGACTTAAGTTAGTAACTTTCAGTTTTGACATTTCCCCCATATAAATTATTTGCCTTGCTTAACCTATCTCCTACACACTTGGTTCCCGCGCTCTGACCATACGGTGTTTTTTTGGTGAATTTTCACCGTAATTTTAATCAGTTTCACAATAGCTTTGTTTTGGTTCAGAATTCAGAATGGTTCTAGAGTTGTTGCGCACGCGCATTTACAGTTTAGCGTTTTGGTTATTTAAGAACGCGAACCGAATTTTTAGTCCGATGTTTTGGTTACTGACAGAATCGATTCAGAATGATTCTGGAACCGTTCAAACAGTTCTTGCACTTCCATGAGTACCGATTCTGAATTATTAGTTCGAAATTACGTCATCGGTGCATGTGTTCAGAAATTCGAGTTATTTCGATAGGTTTGTCATCAATGACATTGATATTTACGTTGTCTTTTAAAGTTTGAGATTTTTTTCCGTTTGTATTTGATTTTTTTATGTTAATTACTATCCTGGGAATAAAATCTATGGAAAGTGAGTGGTATTCTAAGACAGAGACAGGACATGAAAGATTCAGCGCAGAACATTCGCTATTGATATTTTGTTGGTTTGTATTTTAGTCTGTATCTAAAAGATGGCAGTAACAGGCTCCTAAAATTACCTAAAATGTGTTTTGGTTATTAAGAGTTCGGAACCATTCTGGAATTATAATGTTGTGCGCTTATGTTCTGCGCAGTTCTGTTACTAATCCTGAATTCCGAACCAAAAGAAAGCTAATGTAATTTGTGGTTTAATTTGTGATGTGTACAGTTCAAACGTCTTTTTAGTATGACTGATTAATATTAATGATACTTATTGCAAAGTTATGTTCTTTGACTGTTAGTTTCCTACTCTTACTCGTAAGTTTTTTCTAATTAGGTACTATTGTTACTAGTTTTATAGATATGTTCTTGTAGAATTACCTTCTGAAGAAGAATTTAATAAAATTCGAAAGCTTGACATTAAGATAAATGAGTCTTATTTCCTTTTAAAAAAGATTTTTTCATTGGCTGCTAACCCCACTAGCTCGACGATCAACTTGTTTACGTTTAGCTAACATTGTGACAGCCGTTACTTCCCCTATAACTCTTTCAAATACATTCAAGGTCGTTTATCATTCTGTGTTTAGTATTCGTTAAATGTAGTCAGTTCTATGAAAAAAACTTTTTATTTTGTAATTTTATCAATTTAATTTTTCAAAGATGACATAGCTAGTTCTATTTTAATGATTTTAATTGTAACTTTAACTTTTAAAGTAAACTATAATGCACCGTGGTGGCACCGTGTATATCAAATTTGACAATTTGAGGAAAGATTTAAAAATGAATTTTTGTTTTCTTTTCCTGTGTTCGAATTGTAAGTATTAAGTTCTTCAATTTAAGCAACTCTAATTTTTTATATAAATTATTGTAGTTAAGCCTTGAAGAAGCATACAATGTATGCGAAATATTGGCAATAAAAATTAAGAACCGTAATTAATTGACGTTTCATTACTGTTACCCAAGAAAAAAACTCATATAATATACAATGAAACAGTAACGGATAAGTGATTTTGACGAAGGTTCGTCAAAATAAATTTTCTGAAAAAAAAAGGAAGAAATAATTTTAATTATATGACATTATATAGACACATCGAAAAAAATCATAATTAGAGTAGGCTACGTGAATGGAGTTACTACAGTCGAATTTTCTTGTCCGTTACGTCATGAGTAATGTCAGTATGAATCGACACATGTCATGTTGACATTTCTCTCTGATGTACGTTAACTGTCGGTGATGCATATTTTACGTATTTATATCTGTGTTTAATTACGCTGTTAATGACTTAACGGACAAGATCCAAAAATTCGACTGTACATCAGTTTCATGAAGTTCTGTTATTTGTTTTTAATGATATAACGTCATCATTTTTTAATAGCACCGTATATTTTTGTAATATTGACTTCGGTGTACATTTCATTCTGCCTTCAATTATATAAAATCTTCAATACAAGTATTACATTTTTAAAAATTTGAGAAAAAGTGTTTTAAAACTCAAATATTAAATAGTTATTTAAGTAATAAGGGAGATAAATAACATTTACCATTCGAGTACTAGCTTGAGTCTGACGGCTTGCAATAGAGTTCGAGACTGGTAAATGTTACCTCCCGAATATTTTTTCCCACTCCGCAGACTATTATACTAATTAGTAATTAGGCAGTATGTTTATAGACACGAATAAAACGAAATTTGACAATTCGGTTGTGTTAATTGTAATTTAAAAATTGGTGCTTTCAATGTAGAAGACGAAGTAAAAGAGGTTTGTTATGATATGTTTCCGGAGAAGTTTATGAAACACTACGAGTTAACATACAAATTGTTCAAAGAATGGCGTCAAGTTAATGACACCACTACGTGCGTTTTTGAAAAGAAAAAATTATGGATATAGGGCCAAAAATCTTGTGTGTTCACCAGAGAATAAATAAATTCATTTCTTGTAGGTGCTCCGGATGATATGTATGTATGTACATACATATGTACTTACCTATGAGGATATGTTCAACTTTTAATTGTAATCTCGGGCGTTATGCGAAATGAAATTGATGGATGTAAAGAAAATAAATGAAGTAATTATTATTATTATTATTAATACCAGATTCGTAAAATTAAATGCAGCGTAGAGTGTTCGCGTGCATTTTTGGACCTCTGTAATGAGGACAAGGATGATGTATTGAGTCGAATTGTTACTGGAGACGAAACTTGGGTTCATCATTATGAACCTGAGTCCAAACAAGACTCCATGCAGTGGCATAAAAAGGGCACAGCACCTCCCAAGAAATTTAAAGTGTCACAATCAGCTGGGGAACTCATGGCAACGGTATTTTGGGACTCGGAAGGAATATTGTTGATTGATTATAAAGGTAAAGGTGTTTCTATAACCGGAGAATATTACGCTTCAATATTAGAGCGACTAAAAGAAGCCATTAAAGAGAAAAGACGGAGAAAATTGACGAAAGGTGTGCTGCTTTTGCACGACAACGCGCCCGTCCACAAGAGCCGCGTTGCGTTAGCTGCCCTGCATAAGGTGGGCTTCGAAATTGTGAATCACCTACCCTACAGCCTGGACCTGGCCCCGAGTGATTATTACCTGTTGCCGAAAATGAAAAAAGAGCTGCGGGGTAAAAAATTTACTGCCGATGATGAAGTCAAGGAGGCAGTTTCGGCGTATTTTGCAGATAAAGAGAAATCATTTTTTTATGAGGGTATAAATAAATTAATTGAAAGATGTGAAAAATGTATCCGTCTTGCAGGTGAATATATTGAAAACGAAAAATAATTTGGTGTTTTTATTTCCACCCCTTATCCCCCATTCCGCGAATATAAAAACGCTCCCTCGTATATTGCTAACAAAAAAGCGATCGCTAATAGGGTTTTATATGATAGACGGAGTACTACGTTAATATGTTTAATTAATTGGCGGTTGGAGAAATTGTGGTTGGGAAAATTATTAACAAAATTTTGAAATGTATTTACGTTTCTTGATAATTAAATGTTATTATCACTCAATATAATTGTGAAAACTGTAATATTCCATAAATATAAATTAACAGAGCACATATTCTGATGCACGTTTTCACTAGAGGACGTAAGTAAATCGCTTACGTTCCCGTCGTCATTAACAACCACAATTATTTCAGTAAAACCAACTTACGTGTATAGAAGCAATGTATTAATGGTATGTTTATTATAAGAGGAATGTGAAAAATTCTATAAATATGCGGAATAAGTCTCTTTACCATACAAAATGAATAACCCTAGTTACGACTGTCAGAAGTTAAAGTTTAGCGTTAGTAAACTCTTCTTTTGATAAAAATGGTACAATTTAGTGAAAAAAAGATAATTGATGTATTAATTATGATTCGTGGTGATGGAACTGGATCACATCAAGAAGTATGTTAACTCTTTAAAGAAAAGTAAAGGCATTGTCGGGAATCTTTCAAAATATGAACGTCCGGTGATATTAATTGTGCATGTGTAACTTGATGTGCTGTCAGAAATTGAAAACATTCCACATACAACTAGTAGAAACATTGCACGCATTCAGCAGGAGCAAATAGTTACGACTACATTAGTAGCAGTCTTATGGGATTGGACGGCTTAAATTTCAGACAATTATATCAGAGTGCTATCGATCCATCAGTAATTGTTTGCTTCTGCTGACTGAAGTCATTGCTTTAGACCATGATGTGAAGCACATATCAGTTTTAAAGGTTGCAAATATTCAAATTAGTTACCAGAACATGGCTTTGATTATTGACAACAATTCTGTGAACCGATGATGGCAGCTTGTCTTTGCGATCCAATGTTTTCCCAGCATGACTTATTTTTGGATGAAGCAATATTTTCTTTAAATGAAACCGTCAATAGATAGAATTGTAGATGTTGGTCTAGGAAATATCTTCATTAGATGCAGGAACTCATACACAATATCTTCAATATACATATTTATTTATAGGCAGCAATTATTGATGTCCGTATTATAGGCCAATTATTTTTGCACATAAGCTGTCTGGAAACAAATACTTGCACTTCTTACATTTGAAATTGATGTCTGCATTAGCTGTATTATTTGCAAAAGTAAACAGTCCTGACCTACCAAGCAATAGCGTTGTGTTACATCAGAACGACCGCTGTAATGGTCTGCTAGATCTCCTAATTTAACACCATTAGACTTATTTCTATGGTAATACTTAAAAAGTATGGTGTATAAAAACAACTTAATAATTTTGAAGAATTTAGACGAATCTCGATCAAGGAATTCGACATGAGACAAAATTATTATCACCTCAAGCTCTTCAGAATGTAAAAAAAGAATTTTATAATTGTCTTGGATATTATTAGTTGGTACAGGATCGTCAATTTGAATATGCTGTGTGATAAAAAGTTATTCTTTGCTTGTTTCTATATAATACATGTTGCTTTTTGTTCTCTTTAATCAATTTAGTTTTTTCTATTGCAATATTAAAATTAAAAAAGGTTTTCTCAATTTTTTTGTTGTTTTGTACGGTGAGGTAAAAACTTTTGAAGCTTAAAACTTTGAGCCTTAAGACCTTTTTCTTAATTGTTTTTAATGTAGCATGTTAAAAATTTGTATTGTTTAAAATAGAATGAGAAGTACTCCCAAAATCAATAATAGAAAATATAGGTTGTTATTTAAAACATACATATATAGATTATGTCATAGCATTAGAAACAAAAAACAACTTTATGAAAATGATCACGCAATTAAAATCTCTACGATATTTTCTTCAGAAAATTTAATTTAAAAGTTATCGGATTTATCCGTTACTTTCTTTCCACACTGTATATTATTTTCAAATAATAGTGTGTTTCTCATATATAATAAAGTATTTGAAAGAGAATGACAAATGAAGCTAGTAGTAACGAAATCCAAATGTAATAAAAAGACCTACACAACTTGAATTTTTAGATATTCTTCAATTTTCTACCTAAGCTGTTACATACGAAAGTTTATTATACACGACTTTGTTTTAACAAGTTTTGAACAAATTTGGAGCGTACGTGATACTTTTACTAGCGCTTATTTGGCAGGATACAAAAATTCGTAGTACAAATAAAATCAATATCAATAATGTTCGTACTTACACACAACATCTGCCTTTATTTTTAATTTATGCTGCGACAAAACTAAACTAAACTAAACTGAAAATGTTAGTCCTTGATCCGTATTTAGGTAACTTTCGTGTAATTTTGTAGTCATACATAATATTCGGAATGGGCGAAGTATTGGTATCTCGTCCAATATCTGCATAAAGTAAAATTCGATTTCTGTCGATACCAAGAAACTGATGCCAACGTACTGATACCAAAAAATCGATAGTAGAGTAAAAATCTTGAAGGAATTGCATATATAAACATGAATGAATAATAAGGTACAAAAGCAACATGGAAGAATTGTTATAAAGTTATAAATCATTCTTTTTTTTCTTAATAACAGAATATGTTGAGATTTTTAAATACTATGGCAAGTACTCACACTTCAAGAGGAAGGAGATGGGCAAACGTATTTGAAAATGTATTTTTTGGAATTGTCTGACATTATGGGAAAGCAATGCATACGCGAAAGTCAACTTATAAAAAAAAAATTACAAGTACATTGGAACGTAGACTGACAAAATTTGTGGAACCAAATATGTTCAACAATACTGTAACAGCTGTGAATGTTTTTTAATTCTATAATTAGTAAAATAGACATTTGTAAAGAAACAAAACTACTAAAAAAGATAGTCAAAAGCAGTTAGCATCAAGCGTTGAAAAAGTAATAGTTTTTTCTACAAAAAACAGAAAGTACTGAGGTAACTGAGGTATACTGATGCATACATTGGATTGGATACTGACCAAGGCACCCTGAATTTGGTTCAGCTGTGATATTTTTAATTGTTATAATTGTATAATCATTTTTACAAGGATTAATTTGTGTTAATTTAGTTTGTATATTCTGATTTTATTTATTAAGATTTCATAAGAATTTAATTCTCTTAATTTAGTCTTTTCTTTAGTTTTTGTATATAACCTTGTTTACTATTATTAGAGAAATACTCCACATTTAAGCTCTTCTTGTCGTTAATGATCGATTTGTGGCGAAAGAAATCGTTTTTCATCTTCTATTTGTAAAACAAGCGATTTTTTTACCGGGACGAATACTTTCGCGAGTTGCTGTATATGAAAAGGGTTTTCTGTTCTATTTAACATTGCGCAAAATGTAATAGATGTAAGTGAAAATATATAGAATTGAAATGTAAAAGACATAATACATAGTTTAGTTTGTTTCACGGCATGATTCTTTAAGAACAATACTTAAACCAAAAAATACGATTTTCAAGGAAATAGTGTAAACATTCATATATTTTTCGTCGAACATATATGGAGCTTAATAACTAAACGTTTCAACAAGATATACAGACTAACTTAGGACTAATAAAGTAAAAGAAATGTAATTTAAATGTATTCAATAAATGAATTGTTATCCCACAATTTATTTCTACTGCTTACCCTTTTAATCATTCTTGCACTGTCTTATTGTTGTAATCTAAAAGTGGCTTTTGATAAATAGAGAACTAGTATTCTATATTTCTTTCATATTAGTATTAATCACGGCTTTATACAACCTTTGTATTATATCTATTGTACAACATAAACTTTACCAAACTTGGCACTAGAACCTCCATGCGTCGCTCAAGCAATAGTGTTGTCTAATTTGGGACGGCTTTATCCCTTATTAACACTCAGACTCGTTAAATTCTCTAGACTTCTACATTACCCGCTGAAAGCAAAAACTACAATTTGGCTACAAAGCAGATGTAAATCTTGAGATTCTCGGATTTACCAATTTATTACTGTTCGCTAAACTCACTACGAACGTTGACGGCAGCCCTTTCTTTGTATACTTAGCTTTTGTCATAGTTCTATTGCTGATTCCGTTATAAATGAAAAGTCTACTACCATAAGTAAAGCATGTTGTTAATAAACGCTGGATACTTCAGTAACCCACGGAGCAGTATTATATTGTGGGTGATTTTAGTTATTCATTTCATTAGTTATTATTATTATTTCTTGTATTATTAGTTTATTGTTATTTCATTTTATGCAATGCAATTGAAGGAATAAAGACTATTATTATTATTATTTCCACCATTATATTTGACATCTAAGTGTAAGTTACTTTCCAAATTCTAGTTTTAATACTTTGGTTCTTATTAGTTCGAATAATAGTTATGAGTGAGTGCTTTATTAGCGCGAGTGCTGGAAATGGTCTTCACCTATGTGAGTTGTACAATATTTTTTGTAACGAGCAAAATCTTATCAATTTTTGTTAATAAATAATGTATTTATATCGGTACTATTTTTTTGCGAAGTAGTGTAAAAAACCACAGATCTGTTATTGTCAAGTAAGTTAAGTGACTTACATACGTAGTTTTGCTATTGTCGTATTTAAATCGTTAAATACTTATCTCTAAACTAAATTGCCTACAAAACATTACCACATGTACTTTTGCAAAAACGAAACTTAGAAAATATTAAAGTTATACAGACGCTATGTTGCAATTAAGATAGATATCAATTCAGAAATTTGGCGTTTCATATTAATTAGCAATTAATAATATAGGTATGTTTTTGATTCGCTTTACGGTATTTTACAAACGTCTATCTAAATTGATTATATAAGAGCGTTATAACTTTAATTATTTTTTCTTTATAATCATTTCCAAATTGCCTTTACCATCTGCATAAGAACTCTTCTATTACTTTCATGTATTGTTTAGACACATGAATTTCATTCATTATTTTAACCTTACGTGTTTATACATTATACCATATCATTTAGTTCGCACAAGAACATCTGAGAGTTACCTTTTTTTTCAAACAGTATTAATTTTCTGCTATATACATTTTTAACGGTAATAGAATTAAATTCAGTTTATTTATTGCTAAATATAAGTGACAGCGGAGTAAACATATCAGCTTGTAAAACTTTTGCAATCAGTTGTAGTAAGAAGCAATTCCTTGTCAAGACTAGTTACTTCAAAGTTGTGACAGCATTAACCGAAAACCGTCGGTAAAGTAATAACTAAAGGGAGGATCCTCGAGCGTTATGCTTACAGGCAAATTAAGATAGCTGCTATTAGGAAAATTCTATAAAATATGTACAAATTGAGAAAAGTGAGATAATTAGACATACATAGTTATTTTTATAACACGCTTGACGTTGCTTTTTTAATACATACTAACATTTATAAATGTTATTCTACTTGCACCACAATTGTATACATTTTAAGACTTCATATTATCAGAAATCAAATAGTCAGCTCATTCATATCCTATAGGATAGCCAGGGGATAACCTGAAAACTAATTTGGGACTGCCGGGAAAACCTAAGAACCCTGGCGAAACACAACAAAATCACTTTGGTGTGGGTACCGGGGCATAAAAGTATACCACGCAACGAAATAGCAAACAATTTGACAAGAAAATGTTCTGAAACAACATTTACTGATCCTGAATCGGGTCTCACTATAACCAATACCGTACAGGTTCGACACCCAAAAAGCAACGACCTACAGCGAATTTAACGGGAATTTTAGTAGCACTTTGGTGGAAATACAGATGAGAAATTCGCCGATATCAGTTTTGTATAAGATAGAATAGGATAGCAATATCGGCGACAGAATGCTTGTGTGTTACAATCAGATGGAATTGAATGCCAATCATTTATACCTTATTTTGTAAAGTTCAAATAGATTGTCTGGAAATTATCGCTGTGTCTAGCGTGAGTAATTCAGTTTAGCCGACGTGTGGGCTTTTAATATTTTGTAAATACACGTATTTAATACAATAGAATGTGTATGTTTACATAAGCAAAAAAGGAGTAAAAGTGAATTTAAACATTTTGTATCAATTATAAATGTTAATTCAAGCCTGATGCGATAAGTAAATGTAAATTTGCTAGAAATGTTCGTCATGAAAGTCGTTATGAGAACATCGAGTTTATCCAAATACGGAAAAATGCGTTAAGAAGAAGTTATTTGATTCTAAATACATAATATGTCTCTAACTTCGATGCAAAAATAGGCATAGAGATTAAAATTTAGAAAAAGTACATTTAATTCGTCCAATAACATTTCGTAAAAGAACTAGTTATTGTATCTGTAAATATTCAACAGAATCAATATGTAGGTATTAGGTATTAGGTATAAGGAAACATATACAGTTACCCGCGAAAGTATTCATCCAGGTAAAAATTCGCTTGCTTTACAAATAGAATATGAAAAACGATTTCTTTCGCCACAAATCGATCATTAGCGATAAGAACAGCTTAAATGTGCAGTATTTATTCTGTAATACGTTAATTATGAACAAAGTTACAAGCATTGAAGTACGCATGAAAAAATTCACTTCTCTTTTGTGGTGAAAGATGAATTAAATGTTTATCGCTAAGAGAAAGATTACAATTTGATAAAATCAAAATTTCAATTGATTTAAGTTGGTTTCAAAATTATGAATTCTTTACTGTAGGAAATAGAGGCGAAAATTGGGCGCAAACCTTCTGTAACGCGAGTCACTGTCAATGTGTTTTGAAAGCTCATCAAAATTTTTACTTTTCGAAAAAAGGTTTAAAATTTATCTGAAAATTGAAGCAAATACCAACAATGGATGAATGAAGAATGGTCGGAAAGAAATTCCAGCAAACAAGCTGATGTTTCTGGAACTGCAATATAACATTTAACGTGTGACATACTTGTAGTGTATGTATATTACCAAAAATAAATTAGTACTATTACTATCAAATCATAATCTTTCTTTTAGTGATATAAACTCAATTCAACTTTCACCACAAAAGAGACGCATTTATAAATATGTATATCAAAGTGTATTTATCAATGCATTTACAACACAGAGTTTTTTGCTTATTGGCTGAAAAATTGTCTAATCAATTATATTTCTCGTTTACGTAAAAAGGTATACAACTTATTTTCACTGCAAAATCATCAAAAAAGACAAATTGACCGTCGCGTATGCAGCGCTTATACGACAATAATTCATACTCTTTTGTATTCAAATGTTTACATATTAAAAATCCTATATTTAAATAAAATTTATCGTATTGCTTGCCTTGACTTATAAACACATCTACTTTTGATTTTATCCTTAACATTTATAGGTTTAAGGAATACATATGATTTTTACCGACACATGTCGAATTAAACACGGAAGATTTTTACATCGCCAGAAACAAAATAAAAACGCCGAGAAGATACTTGTGCCATGAATAGACCATTCATGCATACAGACGATATATTCTCTACACAATATTATCCCAATGACTAAATGTACTAGCTTGCATTTTACGCTCGGCTTACATTCATAAACGGGTCCATCCAGGTTTCCATAACGATTAAAGGTGTTGACTTTTTGGGTATCTGCACTGTACGTAGTGGATCACAAAAGCACACCAAGTGCACTAGAACAACGTTGAAGGCAGATACACAGCAAACGGATGATGGAGTAGTCATCAAGGGATTTAACGGTAGAAGTGCTGACTCCCAATCGAATACAGCTTAAAATAGTGATAAGTCAGTTAACAGAACACGGCTGTCTAAGGAAACACTTACACAGAATCTTTAACGATTAACCCATTTGTAGATTAAATAATAGTAATAATTTATTTTAAATAACATGTGTAATTTTCGTACCTTTGTGATTTTAATCAAAATTATCATTTCTGAGGAAATACGACTTACTTAAAGTAATAATAATAACTAATAAATGCTACTTTTCTTTAAACACATAGAAACGGCAATAAAATAATGCAAGTACTACACAAAAAATTCCGTCTAATACGAACCGTTTTATATAAGGTATTTGTTCTAATCCGAAAAGCAAAACGAGAATCGTGGAGGACGTTCACCGAGAAGATCATAGATCATACTCCAGCATGTTCCAATATCCAAAAGGTCCTTAGTAAGGATGGTTTTGCACAAAAAGAAGTCGGTTTCATAAAATAAGAGGACGGAACCTTCACCGACACAAAAGAGGAGAGTATTAGGGTCCTTTTGAATACCCACTTTCCTGCGGCATCTATACTAACGGACAATGAGAAGCCAGCAAGCCAAGCACGTAGGTTAGGGAAGCCTAAAAGACAAGAATGGCAACTGGCTACAGAAATCAGGAGACCGGAAAAAGTAAGATGGCCAATAAAAGAATTCAAACCGTTTAAATCTCCAGGTTTGAATGGTATTTATTCAGCCTTTATACAAATGGGAATAGAACCGTTAGTTCCCCATCTGTGCAAAATCTTCAACGCCTGTATTGCATGTGGATACATACGGGTCAAATGGCGAAAAGTGAGAGTGGTATACCTACCCAAAATAGGTAGAGTTACAGAAGTCATACAGACCCATACGTTTGTCATCCTTTCTACTAGGCTAATTGACAGACATGTAAGAGACGGCGCTCTGAAGGCTAAACCACTCAGCGACCGTCAGTACGCGTACCAACCAAGCAAATCAACAGAACTGGCACTGGATGATTTAAATAGACTATTATCTAAAACCATAAAGAGATAACAATATCCGTCTTTTGGACATAGAAGGAGCATTCAATAACGCTACAACGCACTCTCTTGTAGAAGCACTAGCAAGACGATGTATTGCACCCACACTTTGTCGGTGGGTAAAGGCTAGTCTGGAAAATAGGGTGATCATATCTACATTCTACAACAGATGAAGCCACCTTAACGGCAAGGCCTGGGGAGGCTGGCAACAGGGAGGGGTACTCTCGCCTCTACTGTGGGAAAACCTAGTTGATGAGCTGCCAGAGGAACTGTCAGCCAAGGGCTTTATTACTTCGGAGATGCAGACGATCTGGCAATCATAGTGAAGGTAAAATTTACTGGAGTGATTTCTGAACAAATGCAAATAGCCTGAAATACGGTGAACAATTGGTGCAATCGAGAAAGGCTGTCAATTAGTGCCATGATGACACAGATTGTCACATTCACAAAACGAGAGACTTTAGGGAGCTCAAACCGGTAAGGCTAAAGGATAAAAATCCCAATGGCTAAGGAAGCAAAATACTTGGGGATCAAAAACGGGGGGACCAAAAGCGACCAAAAACTCACCTGGACCACACACATACAAAAGACATGCAATAAG